>CAAKHD010004952.1:27419-41518 GCA_901007705.1 Fistularia tabacaria | reverse complement strand
TCCTCCATCAATAGCGGCCTATCAATCAGTTTCCATCAATATTTCAGCAATTTGTCATGAGGAACTCGGCGCTTTGTGTGTGTGTGTGTGTGTGTGTGTGTGTGTGTGTGTGTGTGTGTGTGTGTGTGTGTGTGTGTGTGTGTCTAATATTTATCATCCATGGCAGCACGCTCCCTGTTAGCACACAGTAACCATGATCACACCTCCATCTTCCACTAATAGGATCAGGACAGACAGAGAAACAGATGATAGATAGACAGATAGACAGACAGACAGGAAGGCAGATAGACAGATAGATAGATGGGTAGATGGATTGATTTTTTTTAACATGTTTTATGGAGACAGGACGACTTTTCTGTCCTGTCAAAGGTTTGTGATCCACCCATAACCACTATAGTCAAATCTGGCACTCGCATACAGAGTAAGAAAGATAGTGAGAGAGAGAGAGGATTGAGGGAAAGGAAGGTGGGTGTTGAGGGGGTTAGGAGGATGGTGAAGTAGAGAGGAGAATAAGATGGGGGAAAGATGAGAGGAGTCAACAGAGAGGGAATGAGTGAGAGAAAGAAAGAGACGGGAGGCTCTCAATTTGCCATCACGGGTGCAACGGGCCAGAAAGTATCCAAGAAAGAGGATGAGTGTGTATGTGAGCAAGACAGGAAAAGATGGTATGTATGTGTGTGTGTGTGTGTGTGTATGTGTTCGTGTGTGTGTGTGTGTGTGTGTGTGTGTGTGTGTGTGTGTGTGTGTCTAACAAGGGAGAAAAGACAACTCATTTGAATGTCAGATACAGGGGAGCGTGGCATGCAGGGAGGGAGGGAGGGATGGGAAGAGGAAGAATGAGAAGAATGAATATGGATTACTGGGATGAAGATTCCATTATTTTCTGCCCGTTCCTCTGATCTCTTTGTCACAACGCTATTGGTCCAAGTATGTGTGTGCACGTGTGTGTGTTTGAGAGTGAAAGGGCGTGCACGCCTGTGCACGTGTATGCAGTTCAGTGTCATCAAGCAAGAACGAGTGTGCGGCAGAAATGACCCATTTGTTTACATGTGTTTGTAACTGCACAGTGTACAGTATGTCAATAGGTGCAATGGACAACACCAGCACAGCCAAAATGTATAAATGTGAAAGACACTAAAAGCAAAAGTGTGTTTGTATTAATAGTACTTTGTATGATAGACATGAATTTAATTATTAAGTTATTATATTCTAATTATTATGTTTTTATTCAAATAATTATTCAAATAATTATTTGTCCTGCATACTATGCATTATAACTTCCATCGCTGCTAAGTATATTTTGACTTGTGCTCAACACGTAGTCAGTAGACTGTGCACCACCTCTGCAACAAACGTGGATTAAGACTGTGCAAATGTGAGCAGAAATTGTTTCTTGACCAGATGAGATATTTAATCCCTACAGCATCCTCTGATGAGTTGACCATTGGACCCCTGGAGTGCCTGGAACTCCGGTCCAGGAGGTATCCTTGCAAGATATCTGAACCATCTCAACTGACTCCTTTGTGATGCAAAGGAGCTTGCTGCAGATGTCGGAGTACTTCATCCCTATCTCCAAAGCTAAGCCCAGCCACCATGTGGAGGGAACTCTTTTCATCTGCTTGTATCAGTAACCTAATTTTTTCCACTCCAACCAAAGCTTGTGACCATATGTGAGGGTTGGAACCCGAATAGACTAAAAAAATACAGGGCTTTTCTTTCCAACTCACCTCCATCTTGATCACAATTTGATTCAAGTAAACACTCAAATAAAGGCTGAAACGCCAATAATCCACCTGTGTGACTGGCATGCCGACTTCACAGGTGAACAAGTCACAATGATACTTGAAGTTCTTTGCTCAGGGCAGCAGTTCTCTTTCAACTAGATGGAGTCATTCCCTTGCTTTCTGGAGGAAAACTATGTTTCTCATCTTGGCCATCTCTTTTTAGCCTCAGGGCTTGTGGGAGGTCATCATCCACAAAAAGCAGAGAGGCAAACCGCTGGTTGTTGTACAGGATAGTCTCATCTCTTGTATGAATGTATGAAACTCCACAGACTCTGGGACAATGGGAAACCTTGTAGGAGCCCAACACAAACTGGTAATGTGGCGGTAGTAGAGAGACCAGTTGGCTTGTAACAACAACCAAGCTACTGACATACACACAGCCACAGCAATGACCTACCAAATATTTATTTTTTATTCTTTCTTTATTTTATTTTCTATTTCTTTTTTTAAATCAATATTTTCCAGGTTTGGAGAAATATATTCGGTCTTGGTGAACAAACTTTGGCAATCATTCAAGAATCTTGCATATGTGAAGACCAGGATAGAATTCATGTCACTCTTTCTGGATCAAAGATTCAACGGTCACCTGGAGCTTCCCGTTCCAACATCCTGGTAGAGGTTTTCCCTGAAATGCTGAGTTGTGTGACTTGTAGTTGGGGCACACCCTCAGTCCCAATCCCTGTACGCCCTCTTTTCTTGACTGACCTTGACTTTCAAATCATTTATCTTTATAAAAAAAAAAAAAAACACCACAATTCTAAAGTAGATAAATAAGACTGATGCAAAGTAGTTTGTCTAGTTTGCATTCCAAGGTAGAAATACAAGGTTTAATTATTTCAATAGATTTTTTTGGGATGGTCAGGAACCATATAAACCAGTATGGGATCTTTTGGTCACCGTTTTTGTTGTTTCCTCTTGTTCTTTATTATGTTTCCAAAAATGTTATTGATTTCCTTACCATATACGTCTTTCCTCTGATGCATATTGCTCCTCTTTCCCCGCTCACACATTATCAATCTTTCTGTTTCTTTCAGTGTCTTGCTCTCTTGTTCTCTCTCTCCGGTTGAGTGGTGAGCAGACAGAGGGAGCAAGAGAGATGTGAGTCTCGGCTAATTTGTCCTGACACATTGAGATGCTCAGGTGGGACAGAGGTGTCAAACAACTAAGGGAGAGCAAGAGACAGCTTTGTAGGGAAGGGGTGAGAGAGAGGATATAACAATGGGGGGAGGCCAACAGAGGCAAGACGTGAGCCAAAACTAAACATTGCAGAAAATGAAAAAAAAAAAAAAGTACATTTTACAGGACGGCAGCACAGCCCACCCAAAATAAGAATCAGAATGAGTGTAGATTATAACAAATTGCCATGCTATTAATACTGAGATTCATTCATTTATTACATTATCCTTTAGACTGATACGAAGGGGGGCTGCCATCAATCCCTGCTGGCTCAGAGGTAGGTTTGACATTGGACTGGTTGCAAGTCAATCACAAGGCCACATATGGAAACATTCAAGCATTCAGGAGTGTTCAATTAGCCGGGAGTTTGCACTGTAGAAATTAAGGTGAGAACCTGAAGAGAACCCATGCAGGCGCTGATTGAGCATATAGATTTTCATTTTTTTGTGATGCATAAGGAGTGCTAACCATTGCAGCTCTGTCCTGCCGATGCAAACCTATCAAGCCGTAAGAGAAAGTAGTCAGGTTGGGTTGATCCAGTTGGCGAAGGACTCTGTTGAAGTGAGACAAGACCCGTTTTTTTGAAAAGCCTGCCGTTGGTGAGAAAACTCATGAGATCATTTGATTATTCCCTGGTTTGAACAAGAAACATGTTTGTATTTCAATGATGTCACTGCAGTTTGGTCATATTCAAAAATATTGAAGCTTATAATTCAATTCATTCATTCATTTAAATCATGTTAGGAATCAGCATTGATACTCATGATTATCAGATCAAGAAAACTGACCGCCAGTATCTGGCTGACATTCAGTTGGAGGAAATGTTGTATTTGTGCCAGAATGTACAGAAACCGAAACACGACTGTGTGTACCTGACCTGAGAGTGCAGAGGTTCAGCCAGGTCAGAGCAAAGTTTAGAGATGATATTTTGGTCCGGTTCCATTGACTCGGCTCATAATGTAGAAGAAAAAAACAAAAAACAAGAAAACAAAATGACAGCTTTAACCATTACATTGTCCAGGGTTAGTAATTGTGTGACAAATCTTAATTGAACTCTGAACTGAACTCAACTGAGAAATAATAATGCATGAAAATCGTGCTGTGAAACCATCATTTTGATTTATTTTTCAGTGTAGATTTAGTTGTTTGCATAAGAAATAAGCTGAAAAGTCTTGTATTAAGACAGCTGGAAATTGGTTAGAGGGTGAGTATCCAAGTATCCAAAAAATAAAATAAATGTACAATCATCAAGATTTTATGATATTTAACAGTAAGACATATATTTTATTAGGTTTTATAAATGCTGATGATATTATATAATCTGTTTTTATGCTTGCTGGCAGTATGCATGTGGGCAGGTTGAAACTTTAAGTTCCATTCTAGATACTCTCATCTCTGATTTAAGTTTATTCTTTTATTAAAATAAGAGTTGTTCAATTTCTGCAGCCTAATAATGATTCTTGAACATAGACAGATCCGTGGCCATTCCTACATTGATGAATTTGGACATCTGTTCTGGTTATTTTTGTTTTAAGGCTACAACGCATGTTGAATTGTAGAAATTTGAACAAGGGATATTAATGCATGACTGAAGTGATGGATAAAACACCAAATTTGTAACTTTTTTGGACCGTAAAAATGCTTTTTTTGAAATAGCAAAAATTGAGTAACATACTTTTCAGTAAGCCAGGTTTATTTTGTTCTTTTCCAATGCCTCGCTTTTCTTCTATAGATAATATTAACCTGCCCATAGCCCCCAAATCAAGGTACCTGATCCAAAAAATCAATATGTTTGTGCATCATAATACCATTTAAAGGCTAGACAGTGGCACAGGGGCACACACACTCATTAAATTCTTTGGGTTCATATCGGGTTCAGGCATCAAGTACTGGCGATTATCAGTTTGGGATCGGACTCGTCTACAATTCTATCCACGTCCACAACGTAAGACCCTGAGAAGAACATACTGGAAATGTAAAAAACAACAATTCGATTTGCGAAATATCTCCCTTCAAGGACGGCAGCCCGTGTCTGCGTGGGTTTCCTCCAGTTTCTCCGGTTTCTTCCCACAGTCCAAAAACATGCAGCAGGTTCATCATAAAAATTGGGAAAATAGCACAGATGTGCGAATGAGAGGGTGAATGGTTATTTACCTGTATATGTGGCACTGACTGGCACTGACATTGACTGGCGACCAGTCCAGGCTGTACCCCTCCTCTCACCCGATGGCAGCTGGGATAGGCTCCAGCGTCCCGCCGCGACCCTATGTAGGATAAGCGGTGGACAATGGACAGATGGAAGGATGGATTCCTTTCCGCCAATATATCATCATTGAATGTTCTCGTGGTGATCAATATATTAAAAGATTAATATATCTGCACATTTTGTTGTATGTAACAAAATTTTGTTTGGTCTTTCAATGCTGTTGCATTTGAAGGTCAAACACAGTGGTGGAATACATGCTCTCTGTTTGAATTTACAGCCCGTGGTTGAATAAATGTCAGACTGGCAAGATAACACAGGGTACCATAAACACCCAAAGTTGATTTTCTGCTCTGGCAGTTAACAAGTTTAGTGGGCTAGTAACTTTAATTTGTCACTTCGTTATTGTGTCAGCATTTTATAAAATATATATGTAGGATTAGGTTATTGTTAGATGGCGTTTACTGGAATAAAATACAATAGCTGTTAACTCGAGATGTGTGTGTGTTAACAGTACCTCCTATGTGTGTCAGAGAGAGAAAATGAAAAAGGGGAAGCTCACCGTTCCCAATGAGGTTTATTCCGTTATGGCACGTCGGTATTACCATCAATTACTGAATTTCTCAAGGTTTTTCTTGTTGCTGAAAGTTACGTCTTTTACATTGAGTCAGAGCAGTGAGAGGCTGCTAGGATGAGAATAGTGCCATACAGCGGCTCCGTCAGAAGAGCGAATAATTCACCCCTGATTGTATGTAGCACAGAAAGGTACTAATATCTAACTCAACAGCTGATAATGTCCTGATACTGATAACATGTGGAATAGCAAATATAAGTTAACACCTGACGAAACTGAACATGTCAAAATAAACCCCTTATCTCACAAGTAAATCCGAGGAGGCCCTCATTTTTCATGAATCTGGCGCTGTTCTGACGAATGCTGAAGTGTGTGTCTGTGTTGGTGTGACGTTAATCGTGTGGTTGAAAAGGTTGTCAACAACGAATTGGGAAGCAACTGCACTGTAATTTGGCAGGGCTGCGGTGCTATGAGAAGGCTATCAGAGAAGCAAACGATGTTTTTGAATTTTTATTGTAACCGATTCAGAAAGTGTAAAGCGACACTAACACAAGCTTCATCATTTGGTCGGATGGCCGACTCACGGCTCTTAAATAATCGGCCGGAGTGTGAAGTCGGACTGCTTACCCGAACATTGGCTTTGTCTGAACCCTTTGTGTTTTTCCTGTATTTTTCTGTTCTGGTTTTGTGGTTTTTTTGAATATTGGGTGAAGCACAAAACCTGGAAGGATTTCCTGAGTCAACTTTGGAATTTTTAATTACATTTGTTGAATTCAATATGGTAGAAATACTGTAATGTAAGCCACAGTATTTAATAAAAACAGTTGTTGACATTATATTAGGTTAATATTTATCTATTACATTTTACCTCACATTCAAGAGACTTCTTCAGTTCAAATGGACCGGGAGTTTCTAATATAAGTACTTGGGTTGAATGTTGGTCAAAGTTACGAGGGTTTGTAATGTTAATAACAGAATTGTTTCGCGATGACTGGGTAGAATGGCGTTGTTGCATTACTGTGTTCATTGTTACATGTGTGGGGAACAAACGTACGAATAACATGGTGTGTAGTTGAGAGGCTCGGGCTCACAGTCACCTAGTTTGGGTTGTTGATCTCTTTACCTAGCCTACAGGGTGCAGACAGATCTGGTATGTGTGTGTTGATCCGGCACACATCTCAGAAGACCCCCTCCTCTCTTTAGTGATGATATTTCCAGGTTGACAAAAATGGCTTCTTTGACTCCCCTATCAAAACATCTGTCATCCCTGGCCAAAATGCGGACGTTACTGTCGTCATTTGAGGTTATATAAGATTACAGTCCTGCCTCATAGGATTCATTCATTTTGTGAATATCAAAAAGGAAAAAGAAAATACCTTCTTTTTTTTTTTTTTTTACAGCTTTCCCAAACTGTAGTATTCTTGTTTTACTTAAACATTGCTCAAAAAGGGTTTAAGAATCATTGTAATTTGTAAAATTAATTAAACAGAATTGATTCGAAGGGATTTAGGACTGACAATTAGTTACAGTCAGCTTCATAAATATGCCATGGTTTCCTTCGCCGAGCTCTTTATAATCATCTCAAAATGCCTTACCCTAACTAACCTAAAAAACAAAAGTGATGTCATTTCATAATAATTTACCAAAAATTCGTCAGTGCTTTGAGAGAAGAAGATGGAAAAATGGAGATTTGAGCATAAAGAAGCAGAGTTGGGAAGCCAAGCAATATAAGTGGGGGAAAAAGGGTTCTTGTGTCAGACAGGAGAGAGAGAAGAGAGAGAGAGAGAGATGCAGGTATGTTCCCAGAGGTGTCCCCCTGTGATAGTGGCATGTTCCCCTTGTGTCGCAACAAGAGAGAGGCAGTGGGATCGACAGAGAAAGAGATGTCTAATCTTAGAGGGTAAGGGAGCGTGGACTCCCCAGGGCTTGTCGTGCTCAGCACCTTGTTAACAAGACATCTCTCTTTCCATCTCTATTTCCATCTCTCTTTCCTCCTCGCTTTCTTGCTCTCTTTCTCTTCCGCTGTCTTACTCAGTCTCTGGTTATATCGCTTTCTAGCTCTCACTTATCAGAGATGTCTTTCTTTACAGACAGACTGTCCGTCATTCATTTCTTACCTAGAAGATAGTGTTAATATATGGCACAGTTGGTATTTTATGATTCTGCCAGTTTGACTCATTTGGAGGGAAAGTGAGGAGCAAATAGTCTTTAATTGTGTCTCTCCTTTAATGATTGGCTGGTTTAAGGTGTAACCCAAGTTATTCCAATGGCAAAGTAACTAAACATCCATATATATGACATAACGGGATTGAGCTGTGACTCCCATTACAAAGAGGAGGCCCATATGTCCAAGTTGCAAAGAAAATAAATAATTAAAGAAATAGATAAAAGCTATCACTCGAGTTCCCATAAAAAGTAGCCCGGAGTGAATTAAGTAACAAATGGAGTCAGGGAGATAAATATAAGTACTGGATGTCGGAAAAGGGAGAATAAACTGCAGGAACTGCAAAAGTTAAAAGTCAAAGATCAAAACAGAGAGAAATCTTTCCAAAGGGGGAGTTGGGGAATAAAAGTAAACTCACTGAGAAAAAAAGTCTGGGAAAAACCATGTGAATTGTTGATGTGCTTTGTGATCGCCTATTTGGATGGCTTATCGTGTGATATAACACCTTTATAACCTCAACCATGTAATCAAAGTGTTCTTCATATCATCACAGTATGATGGCAAGTGAAATGGCAGAGGCAGGTAAATATGACAGCACCAGTGATTTGACAAATACAGGCTTGGGATGACAAGCATCTGCCAAAAGAGTAAAGGAATGAAAATAAATAATAACAATACATGATGGAGGAGAAATCCAGAATAAGAAAGGGTGTCAGTTGTGTTGAAGTGCACAGCACTGAGATTTTTAACATAATTCCAGGCTGGGTCACACACAGCTGGTGTTACATCTCTGATCATCTGGCAGAAGGTTGCAAATGTCTGAACTTTACAGCTGAATTCATAGTCATGAAGGACAGCTGTTTGTCCCCCTGCAACACAGCCTCTCAGATCTTCGTCATGTTAAAAAAGCAAGACAAAATCTAGACTAAATTAGCAAATAAGAATATATTATAATTAAGGCTCTTCAGCTCCGTAGCTTTGGTTGATGCAACATTCCACAATTATTCGCCCAGAGTCTTCACTTGATCACCTGAAACTGCTGGACGTGCATGAAGGAAACCTGAACGTTAAACATTTGAACTTTAACTACCAACTTCTGTTTCAGTCCTGTTATATCTCTCAACCTTCTCTATCAAGTTCAGTTGAGAAAAAAAAACACTGTATATTATATATATTATATAATTAGAATAATATATAAGTGATATATAAGTGAAGTGTCAAAAATCATTTAAAAAAAGAATAATGTAATTTTCATTAATAATTGATAAAAACTGTTTATGAAATATAAAAAACACTCAAAAAAAGACCTCCTACGGGCGAGTAGGAGGGCAGGATCAGTTTTGTGTGGGTGTGTATGTGTGCGTGTGTGTGTGTGTGTGTGTTTGTCCTGTTTCCGATTCGTTGTCAGGTTGTGAAAACCTGCGACTGGTTAATGAATACCAGTCAAGGTTAACTGGAAGACTGGCAAGAGTCCAGTCACATGAACACAAAGTCACACACAAACATGAAGTAGTTGATGATCTCTATTTTAGAATTGAATAATAACTCATGACAGCCTGACTTGAATATTCTTTTAGGGTTTTCTTGTCTGCACTCACCACAGAGGAAACATTTCACAGGTGCTTTATTGACAAACAAGTCCGGTCTGAGTTAAGGGTTCGGATCCAAAGACTAATCCCAGTCTGTGTTTTGTCCCACAATCGCACCCGCGGCTCCGCAAACTTACCGTAATGGAAGCTTTACTGAGATACCGTGTTCAGAAAAGAAAATCGTAGACACACTACATGCAACTTCATGTATAAGTGCCGATAAAAAGGAGTCATTTATTCTTAAGCATCTTGATGAATGATGAGTCTGTCTCATGAACAATTTGTGATGACAGAGTTCCAGGCTAAGGCATCTGTGTGGGGCTACAGGGTATTATGCTGCTTAGTGCTGAGCTTTGAGGTTTCAGGATGCTGTAAAACAATGTGAGAAGCACTTTCTACTCGTTCAGACACTGCCGTAATGAGAAAATACTCTTAATCCAGCTCACACACACATACACATACTCACACACACACACAAACCGACACGCGCAGAGGCGTATTTCTGCTGCCGAGTGGTTTCTTGGTGAAAGCATATTGCGAGAGAAGCAGTTTAAGGAGTGGCAATTATAGTTTTGGACAACGTCATTGATTTAAACTCCTGATTAGAGGAAAGGTGACAGAGGTGGTACACACAATCCTGAATGTAGGGATGGGGTGAGGATGGGGGGAATGGCACACGCATTGCAAATACACACACAGACATGCAGCTTTACCCTCCATCAGTCATGGGAATGCCTTCGAATGGCAAACCCCCTCCTTTCCGTTTTCACATCTCTCTCTGTCTGTCTGTCTGTCTCTCTCTCTCTCTCTCTCTCTCTCTCTCCACCTCTCTCTTTTTTCGACACACCTGACTGAAATATTGATGTGTCCAAAGTGTTGTTGTTCATGCTTGTGGTGGTTGTTTTTGTTTCGAAAAATGTTGGCTTGTGCGAGAACGCGCATACGCCTGCGTGAGCGCGCAGGCACACGCCACACACACACACACACACACACACACACACACACACACACACACACAAGCGCGCACACTAAACAAAGACTACAGGCATCTAAATGCTATTATTCCTGGCAGACTAGTTCTATTAGTTATTTATTTATATGTACAGATTAGTAGTAGTTATTCAGATTAGTTATTTATATGTGCAAATAAATAAATAACTTTATGCAATGATTCCTTTTTTAAACATCCTAATCATGTTAACATAATAGAACACATGGTTGTGATTTATTTATTTTTATTTATTGATTTAATTATTTGTGTGCTTCCTACAATTCTCCTGCCTTATAAAGTATAATAAAGCAATGTGATGTGTAGTAATGCAACATAACAATACAGTAATGATATTGTAGACTTGCTCGGTAAAAGTGAAAAAGGTCAAATGTTGACATGGAAATTCTTGCAATTATGTTATTCATCTTCGATAGGATTATATTTTCTTATGTATGTATGTGTTTATGTGTGTAAACTACATCTTTTTATGCACACATTTTTATACACACATCCGTATATTTCATTAGATTTTTTTTCCCCCTTTTTTTCCCTTTTTTTTGAGATTGACCCATTTCATTTCACATTGTGAAACTAATGATTTGCAGGTCTATAGAGTTTACTTTTAAGTATTTAGAAATATGTTTTCTTTCATACATACAAATCTCAGATCACACACGGATCGTCATACGACCGCATGACTCCTCAAGGAATTCACTGCCATTATAGTCTCAGTTCAATTTCTTTTTGCATTGGTTAACCAAAAAAGAGAGCCACTGATTTTCCATATCTCACAGGTCATCCATGACATGTGATTGCCAGGAAGCCTTGTCGTTGGCTAGGAATGGTTGTGTTGAAATTACAGGGAATTGCGGTCCATGGCGGGAATAGTGTTAATGTACTTTCAGAATAATGATTTGGTGAGATATATCAAATCAATCCCAGTTGCATTTGTCTCCCCATGCAGGAATAAAATACATATGTTCAAATATGTACAATAAAATGCTGTTCCTTGCTACCTCTGTGATCCCCCTAAGCATATCCTGTTAATATTAGATGAGAGTCATTTGTGTCTGAGAACCCTGTTGACCTTAGTCTTCAAGAATATGCAGGAGAATGTGTTCATACCTTGAACATGTGTAAAGAGCCTTTTCCCGAAATGAGTGCTACTTTGTTAGCTATTTTTTTTTCTAGCAAACTAAAAACTAAATGGTTATATTTTATCAAGGTAAAAATTAATAAGTCCTTAAAAGGTGTCATGACAGGGTGTTGATATCATTTGTTTTAATTGTGCAGACAATCATCCCGGCAAATAGTATCCAGCTCATGAATAACAATCTAAGTTTTAATGAAGTCAAAAGTTATTCCAAACCATAAAATTATGCATTCAAAGACTGCTTGAACTGCAGTAGCTGCACAGTGGCTTCAAAGCCAAAGAATAATAATAAAATAAACAAAATTGCATAATCCCTTATTTTATTTGTTATAACCAAACTAAACAAGAATTTGTCATTTTTTTATACATATATATATATATATATATCTTAGTTTTTGTGCATGGTGTATGTATTGCCATATGTTATCTTGACTTGTGTAGCTCTGACTACAGTAAAAAAAAAAAGATACTAAAATCATAAATAAATAACAAATGAAAACACCTATGTGGCCTGGCTAGGGAACAAAGGTCATCAGTATTATAACACTGAGCAGGCCACCATATTGACAAAAGACAAACTGACACAGGAAAGGTTTTAGTGCAAATGTTGCTTGTGTAAGGTGTCTTGCACCCAGTGGAGCTGGTTGCCTGCGTGTTGGTGAGAAGATTTTCAGCAATTTGTACAATTTATTGGTAGACATACTAGATAAAAGTGTCAGCTAAATGCCTCTGAGTAAATGGAATACCAGGTTACACACAAACTCTTTCTCTCTCTCCCCCTCTCTCTCTGATACCTTTCATTGAAAGCCTGATGAAGTCTGCGATATCTGCCGCGTTACAAGAATCACTTAGGGGTGTGTGTTTGTGTGCGTATCCAGGCAAAGCTGGGCTCTACAAGGTGTTGTCAGATTGTAATTGAGTAAGCCTAGTTCCAATGCATCTCCATCAGCTCTCCCTATCAGCGTGAGCTTAGTCCTGAGCTTGTTCAGTGGATGCTATCCTCTAATCCACCCAAGGATTGGCAGATTGACTTCCTGGATCATTGTTCAACTGTTCGGTGTTAGTCTTGGGGCACAATACCAGTTTGTGCCTGCTTTCTCATTCCTCTGATGAATTATTAAATGCCGATTTAATTTAGTCTTGACTTTCTTGTCAGGATGTCTGTGTGTGTGCATTCCTGCCTACGTGCGTGCGTGCGTGTGTTCAGCGTGTCCTCTATGCCCCCGCATTGTTCACTACATTGTTTTTCTTCACAAAAAGTCATGGCCTGACAAGGTGCTGCACACTGTAAAAATTATACCTTGTTTATACGTATTTATTTCCCCTTGACAGTTTAATTATTTCTGGCCCCATTGGAGGAAACCACATAAAAAACTCCCCATGTCCGTGCAGATTCTAATTAGGAATGGTGGGAAATTAAAACAGAGTTGTTTCGAAATGCTGTCATTTTTCCACATCCTCATCTTGGAATTATGTCTCAATCAGCACATGCGGAAATAATTACTTGTATACCTTCTGACTGCCAACATTTACCAAATGGCATAGCAATTTACAGCCATCATGGCCTGGGAAGCAATCATTGGGCAAACTATAAATTCACAAGCCGACAGTTTGGAGAGCAACATTGAAAGGGGGGGTTATTGTGGAGAATTAGAGAGAGATAAAGAGTATAGGTCTGTCTTTCTACCTGTCTCTTCCCTCCATCTCTGTCTTGTTTTCTCAATTTCCCCCCATTTCCCCACTGTAGTGTTCCATCCGTCTGCCACTTTTAGCTTATTTTACAGTGAAATCATCGCACCAAGAAACACACATACACACACACACACCTCAAATGGAGGCAGTGCAACGATTAAGTGATTATTTTCACACACACCATTAAACACATTCATTGCAGGCGAAGACATAGACAAAAGCCCAGATAAAAAACATGAGCATTTGCACTGAATGCAGACACTTAAACACCCGCACACAATGGCTGGAAAGTAATTACTCACACACGTCATTAGACACTGAACAGATGAAGCGGAGTGTGTTTATGGGTTTTTTGCAGTATGAACCGCTGTAGCCCAGTGTGCCCATGAGTGACATCCAACAGGTCATAATTTTAAAATGAGGTAGCAGTTTTAGTGGTTTGTTTGGCTCTTCATAAAAAGGAAGCAAACATAAGAGCCTCAGTTTATTGGGAGTTGAGTCACTTTCCAAAACAGAGGTTCTGTTCTTTAAGTATAGTGTTTTTTTTTTTTTTTTTTGCTCTAATCCATTATAAAATCCACCTGAAAGCATTGAGATTACTGTCAAAAAAAAATAAGAGATAACCCAAGGCAAGGGGGGGGCTTTCTGTAGTTCTGGAGTTTGCATGTTCTGCTTGTGTTTGCATGTGTTTCCATGTGGTTGTCTGGTTTCCTTCAAGAGTCCAAATTATGCATCACACCCTAAATTTCCAATGTTTGTGAATGTCTATATAT
>CAAKHD010004951.1:10937-19875 GCA_901007705.1 Fistularia tabacaria | reverse complement strand
CAGCCTGTCCATCACCACTGCAAACAAGAAGGGGCTCAGAGCTGATCCCTGATGAAGTCCCACCTCCACCTTGAACTTCTCTGTTTCACCTACAGCACAACTCACCACTGTCTTACAACCAGCATACATGTCCTGGACCAGTCTAACAAACTTCTCTGTTACTCCAGACTTCCTCATACAATACCAGAGTTGTTCTCTCGGCACCCTGTCGTATGCTTTTTCTAGGTCTACAAAAGCACAATGCAGCTCCTTCTGACCTTCTCTGTCCTTCTCTATTAGCATTCTCAAAGCGAATACTCCATCTGTGGTACTCTTTCTAGGCATGAAGCCATACTGCTGCTCACAAATACTGACTTCTGCTCTCAGTCTAGTTTCCACTCCTCTTTCCCATAACTTCATTGTATGGCTCATCAACTTTATCCCTCTATAGTTACTGCAATTCTGCACATCCCCCTTATTCTTGAAAATGGGCACCATCACACTTCTTCTCCACTCTTCAGGCATCTTTTCTTTCTCTAAGATCCTGTTGAATAATCTAGCCAGAAACTCTACCGCTGCCTCTCCTAGACATTTCCATACCTCCACTGGGCCAACTACATTCTTCATCCTCTGCAATGCCCTCCTCACATCACTTGGACTTTGAGTTTAGTTAATCAATGTAAACCTCATCCAAAACACCCCATGTGAAAAAAATGCAATGAGTATCACTGTTAGAATCAAACGAGTCTACTTCAGCAAAGACACACACACACACAAAGTCCCACAGCCAAGAATAATCCGTAAAATATATGATATTCTACTGAGCTTGAAGGCATCTGTCTGTGTGTGTGTGTGTGTGTGTGTGTGTGTGTGTGTGTGTTTCTCTGAGTGGGTGGATGGCGAACTGTGTTCAAGAGAGGCCGAAGGAGGTACACACTATTTCTATAGCTGTAAACACACACACACACACACACACACACACACACACACACACACACACACGCATACCGAGTTGTCAATACGCACACGAGCAGCACACCCTGACCTCCACACCAACACACCCACTCTATTTTTGTTGGATAAAATCATTTAATTGGCCGAGGAGCTCCATAATATAAACAACAACAGAGACCATGAAAACTGGATGGGATTTATCTCCATGAAAATGATAAGAAAATGGGTCAGTCTGGAAAGAAATCATAAAAAGTGCTTTTTTGTTCTGCAGGACGAGATCCAAAACTGGATTTCTGCTCTTCTGGCAGTGGGATCAAATGGTTTTGCAGTCTTGCTGGGAGTGAATGAGCAAGAAGGAGCGCCGTTGCTCAGTTTGTTGGCCCTAAGCTGTGTTTTAGATTTATTTTAGAGGCTGGAAATGAATTTAGCATTGAAATACTCTGGCGGGTCACGATGTGCGTCCAACACATTAACACAGACTCCATTATATAAAAAACAAACCCCCGAAAGAGCGAACATAAACTGAAAAATCAATGTAAACTGAAGTCGATGCAAATAAACTTTGGATCATAAGCAGAAATATAATCACTCAAACATTCACATAGTTCTGTTTACACCCGAGACGGCGGTGAGTCCGTGGGAATGGAATCCCGATCTGTTGAGAAAATAATTTGGATTGAAAAATAAAAGTGAATCGGTGTGAAGCTCCCATTTGCTCAATAACAGGACAAATCATCGTAGAAAATTTAAACATTTTAATAAATAAAAACTGATGTAATATACACCATTATGAATATACAACTACAACAAGCATACCAAGACATTTGAAATACAAAAAACGGACGGTTCAATTTAGTTGCTTTAGAGAGCTTCAATTTTCAGGAAGTGGCGTGAACAGGAACTACAACAGCCATAGATTCTCCTAAGTGTTTGTGCCGATAAATAGAAAAAGCATGAAGTTGATGCGTACCGTCTCCTCGGGGAGACTGTGAACGTTAAAGAAAAGGATGGTCAGAAGATTTCCGTTGAGATGTAATCTGAGGTACTGAGTTGTCTACGGTTGTAACTAACAGTGAGCACACTTTGACATTTTTATTGTTTTTCCAGAATGTCGTCAAAACAAAAAGAACCGCAAAACTCAAAGAGGAAGGCTGAACAAATAAGAAGGCGGTGAGTTCAATTTGTTCTTCTTTCACTGTATTGCAGCTTCTGATGGAAAAATCATAAGACGCCAGCTTCATGAAACATGTAAATATAAATGTTGTCGTTTATAGAAGCTCCAGAAAGGTAAGGTGAGTGTTTGCAGCAAAATCTCTCTTTTTTTTTTTTCTTTAAGAACATCATTCTTTGAAGCGCCGGTCTTCCGACACACTGAAGTAACGCTGCAGGAAGCTTCCGGGAGACCGTCTCCCTCTAGTGGGGGAGACACAGAAGACAGGATGCAAAGGACCTGCAAGTGGATCCAGTGCGTTTCTTTTACCTCATAAAAATATTACGGCGAGGGAGGGGGATTTAGATATCAAAAGTCATGACGAGCACATCTGAATGACTTTTGCTATAATGTCTTTTCACCGTTGCTCAGCACCAAATATGTGTATACTATTTGCAAACCACCGGCATGTCATTAAAGCACTGTGAGATTCAGACCCAAGAAACCGACGAGAGAAAAGTCGCAAATTCCGTCCAGAGAAAATAATAAATGATGGCAGGTGTTTTAAAAACGACCGACATCCCGTTTGATTTCCTTGCTCTGAAGTTAACCACTCAAAATGTAATCTGATCCGTGCGTTCCCTGAGACAGCAGCGGTCA
This sequence comes from Fistularia tabacaria, assembly GCA_901007705.1. Classification (NCBI taxonomy): domain Eukaryota; kingdom Metazoa; phylum Chordata; class Actinopteri; order Syngnathiformes; family Fistulariidae; genus Fistularia; species Fistularia tabacaria. Next base: position 17,132 of record CAAKHD010004951.1, on the reverse strand, counting down.
GAGGGTAACTGGCGGACCGGGCCCAACAGTACAGTACAGGATTGAGACGCTACATTTTGTCTGAAGCAAGGAAATATCCAACTTCAAATAAAAAACAACAGAAAAACAAAAAGCACCAATGGTGTTTTAAAATAGCACCAGTTTTCTGAATGTACAGGTATATGATGTGTGAGCGTGTTTCTTTTATTTATTTTTTTTCATTTTTGGCAAAACAGCACTGAATTGAAAGTCGACCAATGTGTGGAGTCACTCAAGCGGCTGCTGCGACGTTCCACCTCCTCTCAGGGAGTGAAAGGCCAAAAAACATTCACGGCGTTGAGATGCTCATGCTTATGCTTCAACAGAGATAATCAAAAGGAAACACACACACACACACACACACACACAGACACACACACAGACACACACACAGAGCTCCCTTCATGTCAGATCAAAGCAGAGCCATGACGCGCTGCAAGGGTTACACACATCACGTAAATATTTCTATTTGCACATCCACGCACACTCACAGCGAGCGCTGTGCTCTGCGTGACACGGACTGCCAGTGGGTTTAAACCTCTGCATTCTTTCATGCCCAAAAAGAACCAAACACTCAAAGCAAAAATGTTCTGTGAAGGTTTGGGTGCAGGACAGCAGACGCCCCGCAGTTTTTTGAAACAAAGACGAAGAAGGACCTAAGGTTGCTGTCCCCTAAAAACAATGTGATAAGACCCCCCGACCCCCCGTGCTTGCGGTGAACCGGTACATCTGCAATTCGAAGCAAAGCGTCGCTGCTGTGAAACCTCTGGTCGAGTATGTGTGTTGAAGTGAGATATACAGTACGGTGACAGCCATTCTTTTTGTTTTTCTACACAGCTGGAAACCTCAGACACGCACGCACACACACGAGTTTTTTTTTCCCTCTATTTTGTGTAAGATTCTGCATTGCTACAATATAAAGCAACAAATGGATATAAAAATAATAGAATATAGACTTATACATTCTTGAAAACATCTACGGTCTTCAAATATTCAAATATAGATACTCGTATAACCATTTTGGCTCCATATGTGTCTGTGAGTGTATTTAGATATAGTATTCTCATATACATAGATTTTTTTCTCTATTTCCTGGCTCTCTAATATTAAACCATTAAAATCTAATTTCTAGTTTCAAAGATGTCCATCACTCATGTTGAGACGTTGGTCTGTTTGACTGTTATAACGTCCTACGCTACTCGGCTCCGTCCGGTCTCCAAGTTGATGTGCGTTATAGTCTCTTCTACAAAAAATATAAGTGACAAGGTATGCTTGTTTGAGATATTATTTACAAGGTGTGGAGATTTCCTCTTATTTTTTATCTATTTTTTTTGAATTATGATACACTCAGATTCCTTGAATACTTTTCCTGGGCGTTTGGTTACGGACCCACTGACAGCGAGGATTAGCAGGGGGTTTGGTCTGGAGCCAGCGTCTCTGCCGCCTCTGCAACAGAGTTTGAGAAAGCAAGGATTAGGTTTCTATTCTTCTTTAGTTTTGGTTGTAAGGTGTTCTCTCTGTGTCCTTGGAGGACAGGAGCTCGTTCTCCTGACTGAGGACTGGCCGCTGATCTCTGTTCTCGGAATTTTTCTCACTGTGACAGTGCAGGAATCTGCGGTCGTCGGCGTCCACCTGTCTGCAGTCCCGACCGCCGGCCTCGCTCTGCCCTGTGCGGGCGTGTCTCCGGGCCCCGCCTCCAGTTTGAACATGTCTGCGGACGGCATTCGGCCTTTAGCGCTCAGTGAACGTCAGTGACGTCGTGGCAGTTCATGATGTGATAGAAGACAAAGTTGTGTTTTTTCTTGAACTTCTCGTGTTAGCACCAGAGATTCTCCTCCTTTGGCGAGTGTAGAAGTCAAACATGTCGCCATCCCTGGCGGTGTCAGGTGACCGCCAGGGATCAGGCCGACCAGATCGGCTCGACCCGACCAGCCCCAGACGCCCCATGATACAGTACTAGGATTTTCTTTACACATTGAATTCTTAAAAAAATATGTGTTTCTTTAGCAAACTACAAGTATCATTGATGCTAAGCTATGTTGGGTCTCCGCGGCGCCCCCGTGCCTTCATTAATGATGGGACATACAGCACTCCAGGGGCCTCGATAGACTCGGATACAAGGGAATCCGACGATCCTTGAATTCCAGTCACGGATCTTTGAAGCCAAGATGTTTTCTCCTCAGTAAATCAGCTGGTTTGAAGGTCAAACACCCGCTTGCTCCACCAACCTCCATTTCCCTCCTGCTGCTCGGTGGGTGGCGATGACCTTACGGGGGCGAGAGACGGAGGGCAGCCGGCGGGGAGGAGCTGCTCCACTTGTTCCCGTCACCCATGCCGCCCGTCAGAGTCCTCGTCCGACCTCAGCTCGGTGGCCCTGCGCAGGGACGACCAGGCGTCTTTAGGTATTTCATTCTTCCCCGTCTGTCGCTGCCCGAACTAGACGCCCCTCTGAGACGAGGCCGTGTCGGGTTTCCAGCCAGACGCTTGTTTTGGACGTGGAGAAACAAAAGGAAAACGTATTCTTCGGTTCAGGACGGGAGCGGCGCAGCTACCTTCCAGTTTAGCACTGTCTCCATCAGCGACAGAATCAAACATCACGTCTATAACTCCTTTTCCCAGTTAGTATCGTTATTTTTGTCTGTTTTTGTTTCCATGCAGGTGATACATCTAAATGTACAGTATGTGCATGTAGGGATTCCTCAGAGGCATGGGGAGGTATTCAGTGCTGCCGTGGCCTCTCACTGGGGCTCAAAGCCCTTGGGGGTGAAAGAAATGTCACTTTTCAGGTTTTTTTCTCCTTTTTTTTTTTCAAGTCGCTGTGTTTTTTTGTCCTCTCGGAATGCTGTCAAAAATAAATAGTTCGATGAAACTAAATCAAAAATAACGAGACAATGACACATTTTAGTCGATTAAATATTCCACCGTAGAAAGGCAGGGGTTGAATGAAGTTATCGGTACTTATGAATTACTTCCTTTTTAAAGGAACCCTTTCCTTTGACTCAACGCATTGGGTTTTATTTGTGAATACTGATTTTGATGTTAATCCCACAGCGGTGTGCCGAACATCTGCCTGTGGTCCACATCATCTATAGACAAAGATGGGTCAATGTTGCACCGTCTCAGAGCCTCCAAACAAGATGACCCTAAAAATGGAGCAGCCAAATTAAAAGAAGTGACACAATTTTGTTCGAAAACGTCTTCTGGAAGGCACCTAAGACGAGGCCTGTCGGTCAGATCTTCGTCATTCAGTGCCTTAAAAAGACGAATGCCAGGTTTGTGTCACCTTCTCATTCCAGCTTCCAGCTGCTGCAGGGCCTTCAAGTCTCCTCGTCTTTGGAACCAAATTGTGGCTTCATTCGGTTTCTGAGGGTCAACGTGAGGTTTGACCTATTTTTAAGTGATTTCAACATGAAGAGCTCAGAGGGAATCATCAGCTGTTGGTCACCAAAAGCTCCAACTCCAGAGAAAACATGAAGCATCAAGAAAAAGGCACAAGCTAATTTGCAATTTTTTCTTTTCCTGCATGCAGGGCATGTCGGTAATTATCAATAAAGTCGTTCTCCGAGGGAAACCTCTGGATCCGCAGAAATGGAGACGGATCCTCCGCTGAGGATCTCGCTGAAACCTTCACGGAGACAGGAAAGATGTAGTTCTGTGTAAAAGCGGGAGAAGCAGCATGAGGTCGAGGGTGGAGCAGCTCCTGGTTCTGCTCTGGTTGGAGACCGAGTCTCGTTACTACGACAGAAATACACCTCCTTCAGGAGCCGTGCACTTTCTGAGCAAGACTGGAGAGACGGCCACACGTTCCATCCCTTCATCCATCCTCCCATCAATCCAATCCTCCATCCTTCCACAAACCAACCCATCCGTCCATCATCCCTCCCGTCCGTCCGTCCGTCCATCCAACCATCAGTCCATCCATCCATCCATCCATCCTTCCTTCCATCCTTCTGTCTGTCCATCCACCCATCCACCCACCAACCCACCAACCCATCCATTCATTTGAACAGGGCATGTAAAATATCAGACTTCAATGACACGTCTCCGCCTCATCTCCGTCAGATGATCACCTTCTAATCCATTCCTCCGCCCACCAATCCATTCTTCCATCCCTCTGCCCTCGGAGAACAGAATCAACCTGCCAATCACCGCCCAAAGCAAAGGTGTGAACAGACTCGTTCACACCATGCAGTAGCAAACGAACCAGTTTTTGCCTTCAGTGCCAGGAGTTCCGGGCTGACTCTCTCTCCCTGCCACTCTCTGTGTCCCCTGCGTCATGAGATGCCAAACATAAAGAGACTAAATACAAAAGCTATGATAGTAAATGGCCAAAAGTGACAAACATTCTCATTCACAGACGCACAAATGTGTAAAAACCGCTGGAGACAAAGCTGAGGTTGAAGAGAAGCAGGGACCAAAGAGAAGCTCCGTCAGAGCGCGACGATTCTTCCCCGGTCCCTGGAATATGTATGAAAACACTTTCACTCAGTAAAATATGGCACAAAGTCCTGTCATCCACTACCAGCAGTTGCGTTTGTTTGTTTTTCTTTAACTGTTCTGGCTTGATGTTCTCACCAGGGTTCTGAGCCCTCTACGCTAGCATAGCAAGAAGACCGGGGGTGCGGAGACATGAAGGAACCCGAGCCGACGGAAGGGTCATTTGTAGATTTTGCTCCAGTGCAAACCATAGGGATGGAGACGACACCACGGGGATGGAGGTGAGAGCATCTAGACCTGCCACCTGGGGATGGAGAGGAGAGGATCGAGACCAGCCACATGGGGATGGAGACCAGCGGCGTGGAGATCATGCCGCGGCTAATTGTAGGGCCTAGATGTTGAGCTCCAGGTGAACCCTCCCGCTCGGAGACGTGCACCCACTGGGAAGTGACACAGGGGAAGGTCAGGGGGACGGCGTGCGTGGAGGTGTCGGTGGTCCGGGTCATTCATGTGTCAAAGGGAAAGCATAGACCAAGGTGTGAAAGATAAGGAGCAGGAAATGGACCCCAGGGACTGAGACAGCGAGAGGCTGCCCGACCCCAAGGCCGTGGCCTCACCTCCGGTGCTCTGAGGTATATCTGGCAGCGGGCGCGAACCCCCATGAGTGTGAGGCGAGTTTCTCGGCAGATTGAGAGACGTTGCCGGCGGGGAGGATCCAGCGGGGAGGTGCTGCTGTAAACTGAGACCTGAAGAGGTTTTGGTTTTTTGAATCGGGGTCTGAAGACGCGAGACGAGCCCGGAGGAGCCTTCGCGCCGGCGAAGGACCGAGAGAAACCGGGACCTTAGCCAGGGAACGGCGATGGTGATGGAGCTTCGGCGCAGTTTGATTTTTAAAATTGGTTTTGCACTGGAGTAAAACTCAGGTCAGAGGAGGGAATAGTCCTCACTTTAAGCATTCTCCGGAATCAGACAGTAAAAATCGCTTCTGAGGGGAAATCTTCAATCTGGGATGACCTTCCGATCCGTCGCGGACAGCGAGAGGAGGGCGGCGATTCGGATACGACTGGGCTTCAACCTGAACTGAGCTTGTAGCCGCCGCCGACACGCCAGTCAACAGCTGGCCCGGCCTGGATGGGATTAATAGGGATGGAGGTACGGATGCTTAAACTGAGTGCTATTCCTCTTTGCAGTCGGTAAACTCAAACATCTGAGACAGTGGTTCTTCCAGCTGGGATCTCACTATGGGTATCTGGGAATGGCAGCACCAAAGCATGTCTTTGACCTTTTTGTCCTGATGGGCTTTCAGAGGAGAGTGGTGTGATCTGAGTCTATGTTGTCCATGCAGGCCAAGATGGCCTTCTGGTCCTCCCGTGGCGGGCGGCGGTACAACAGTGCAGAAAAGCGGGTGTATGGGTCGTGGAGGATGGGCCGTTTCTTCTTCTTGCAGAGGTAGAGAGCTTCTTCGGGCTGGAGTACCTGAGAGGTGTAGGCCTGCTGGGTCTGAGAGGTGGAGACACCTGCAGGAGGGATGACAACAGGCAGGTTCATGGCCTGAGCACAGCTGGAAGTGGACCAGAAGACAAACACACACACACACACACACACACACACACACACACACACACACACACACACACACACACTCCAAACTGCAGTACAACAGACCGGCCTCACCAACACATCGCCAACGCAATCACCATCACCGTCCCTTAAGGAAGATAAATTCTGGATGTCCCAGAG
>CAAKHD010004950.1:145492-159364 GCA_901007705.1 Fistularia tabacaria | reverse complement strand
ATAAAGATGGATGCTGGAATTGGAATGCCACAGGGGATTAGAGGAAGACCGAAGAGTAGATTTATGGACGTAGTGAGAGAAGATATGAAGGTAGTTGGTGTAAAAGAGGAGGATACAGAGAATAGGGTTGGATGGAGGAGGTTGATTCGCAGTGGCGACCCTTGAAAGGGAAGAGCCGAAAGGAAAAGAAGAAGAAGAAGAAGACTGTCTGTTTCCCTTCCATTTGTTTCCCTACCTCATTCTGCAGTCTGTTGCTTCCCACCGGTTTCAGGCCTGGACTTCTTTTGCATAAAGACCTGAATATTAAAATCAGTTCCCAGGTCTGTTGAAGACCATCATGATCTGTAACTTTATTATCTATGCCGGCAAAATGTCTGACTGCTATATTGTATCAAGCAAATTTCTTTGTTTGCTAAATGCTGAACATAGTTTTTCTAACAAAATAATTGTTTACTACTTCCTTTTGAGACTGAATCATTCATTATTTTTCCAAAGGACTGACTGTGAGTCATGTATCTGGCAACCCATTGTGTGTGCCACAAGTTAACTGAATAAGATAAGATAAGATAAGAATAAGAATAAGATAAGATAAGATAAGATAAGATAAGATAAGATAAGATAAGATAAGATAAGATAAGATAAGATAAGATAAGATAACATAACATAACATAACATAACATAACATAACATAACATAACATAACATAACATAACATAACATAACATAACATAACATAACATAATACTCTATTGATCTCCATAGGGGGAATTCGGGTGTTGCAGCAGCAACATTAGAGGGAAAAGAAAAAAACAAAACAAAACAAAACAGGAAAGATAAATACACACATATGACAGTGACAGTGCAAACACATATGCATATGCACATACGTCACCATACATTCCACACACATGTATACATACATTTTTACACATACCCATACCTACATAAATATATTTACACATATACACAACATACACATACACATATATACATACACATTTACACATAGATAGCACCAAAAAATAAAAAAATAAAAAATAAAAAAAACATGAGCAGAAATAAATAGATTGAAGAACTAAAGTGACCTGTGATAGTTATGGGCACCACACGTGTGAGTGGGTGACGGAGTGATGGGGTGGCAATAGCACAGATGCTCCCCAGGCAGTCAGAGTTGTGTCCCTTGTCATTGTGTCATTCCCGCCAATACCATGGCATGATAAATTGTTGCTCAGGTAAACGGAACAGAAAAATTATATTTACATGATATGAAGTCCATCTTTCAATAAACCAGTATTTCAGAGAATATCTCTACCTTGCTGAGTGACCAAACAGTCAAAGAAGGGCCTGCAAAAAACTAATAGTTATTTGTGCTGGGTTAGTAAAAGGATGAGACTGTCCACGATAAACACTTTTTGTATATTGATCCACATTAATCCTTTTTAAAATGGATGAAAATTTAGACAAAAGCTCATCTTTTCTGAAGAGGAAATCCATGAACACTTACACTGATGGCTAATGTGGATAATGAGTAGTGTGATTACATCCAATTAAGATCAAGAATTTCCCCAGATTGTAGGTTTGAATGCAAGCAGGCATAATTTTTTGTTTGAACTCAAAAAAGAATAAAGATCCATGCACCTGTCAGAAGAGGATAATGGTAAAATGGAGACCTGGGATATATTGTACGTCATCTCCTCAGCCGTCTTGAAATGGTTCTGTTTTGCTGAGTCCTGCTCCAGTCAAACGCTGTGAAGTCTGTTTAATGGCAGCAGTCATGATGTCCTCACAGTCACATTTTCAAGAAAGGGTTCATTGATCTGCTTCAAACTATTTTCACCCTGATAGCTTTTACCCACTTTTATCCAAGTATTAAAACAGACAACCCTATGAACCAGGCTCCAAAGGGGCATATACCTTATACCTTTGATCCTCAACTGTACATTATTTTCTTTGAAGTGACCATTTTGTATTTGATGGACAGCTCTCCAACTTTCTAGGTGTTGTGACAAGCTAGATTTAAAGGGGAGATGACAATGGGACACCCCAAGTTTCATGAGATTGCAGTTACATGACGAGAGTGTTAATGGTTATCTCTCTATATGTTACCGTGTGATTGACAGGCAACCGGTCCAGGGGGTACCCTGCCGCCCACTCAATAACAGCTGAAAATGGCTCCAACCACACCGAGACTCTTGAATGCAGGAGAAATGATATAGAAAAAGAATCAATGAAACATTAGAATAAACCTAAACCTATTTTTTGTCACCTACAATTAAGACGATAAACCATGTACCAAAGTGGTTGACAGTGGCATTCATGTTTAGCTATATTCCTTAAAAATATTTTTTTCTTCTTGGTGTATTCAATGTTGATATCCTGGCACTCATAATGACAGTTTAAGTAGTGAAGAAGTTTCTATGTTTAATTACTAAATAGTATTTACTTTTTCCAAATTGTCGTTGATTTGCATATTAAATCAGATTTTGTTGACATCCTTAAATGATAACAGAAGCTACCTCAGGACCTTTTTCAGATAGCAGGTCCAGACCATTTTTTTTTTCAAGTATACACTACCCAATAAACTCCCGTTAAGCCAAACGTGATGACAGTGGCGAGAAAAAAAACCATCTATGTCTTTATATAGCTTACATCTTTCAGTGTATGTAATTCTGAATTATGTATGTCTTTCTAAGAGGGAAACTGGCTTTCTGCTCCAAGTATTCTGTTCGAGGTGCACTTAGTGCATGGAGAGAGCAGGGAGAGAATGAGGAGAGGGAGTGATGACGGCACAGTATGAGTCTCCTCCAAACCCCAAGAGCTCGTAGTACATTGACAGTTTATATGACAGGCATCCATTTTCATTGAACTACTGATGTACTGCAGAGCCATTCATTGAAGTCAAGGTGTTCGTTAGAATTTAAGGTACACCCTGGGTTTTGGTGGTTTTATCAGCTTGAATTTGTGTTTCCAATAACTTTATTTGATGTAATAGGCAAAGAAAACAGTTTTCTTCAAAAAGTACAATATTGCTGAAGCTTATGTGGAGCTTAAATTGCAGTCATTAATGTCTGAATATGACAGAAACATACCATGTGATTTTGAAGCTCATGGTGGATGACTCCTGAGAGTTGTTTTCCTTTTCCTTTTTCAGTGATATACCTCTGAATATCAGTGAATAACAAAGGTTACCTCTTGAGGCTATACTTGAGGACCTCAAAAAGGGGGTTATCAGGTGTAGCGTGTACTTTAGAACACTCGGAGACCAGTTATTGCACATTTCAGCAATACAATTTTGTTTACACAAATCTCTCATCCAATATAAATATCTATGGGAAATGAGAAGCACAGGTGTGTATCAACGTGATATTTGATGTCCTCTGTGGCTTCTAGTGGCATCTGATCACCTATGTATGTGACATCTTGTGCTCTAATTCACAATCAAAGTCATTAAAATCTGGGATAAAAGTACACTCCTTGATGTATTATTTACTTAGTTGGAAATTATTCATACTTGCACAGCTGATACTAGGATCAGATCTTGCAGGAATGATTTTCCAAGAACAAGACATATATTCAAGCAAGTATGGGAACACTTTCAGTGAGTTTCTGCAGCAGCACATCAAGTGGCTGTGAATGAACATGCCAAGCCCCGAGCACAGTTCTGTAAGAATAAAAAATCTACCCTGGGCTCTCAGGAAATACCTGTCTGTCAAATATTGCAACAAATATTGTCAGGGCAGGTGTAAAGCTATTTAGGGGTAAAAAGCTAACAGCTATCACAACAGTCCACATAGGATTTCTATTGTCAGCTATGTGATAGCTCCAATACTGACAACTATTATACCCATTGCATATCCAGTTGGTGGCCTAACTCACAGAGGAGCTTTCCAGCAGCCTGACATCTAACATCGACAAATAAAAAGTAAAAATTATTTTTATCTGTGTTTTATCAAAGAGTTCATATCGTAGATTTATCGCTGTCTAATTGTCATTGTATTCTGACCTCTGTATGGGTCAACAGCTCTAGACAATCAATATTCCACCCCACCAAATGGGTCCAAATAGTCTGGCAAATTACTTGCTGGGCGTTTGTGTTAATGTCAGCTCAACATTTGTAAGTAAGGTAATATGCTCAAGATTATTTTCAGTTCAGCACCCACATACATATACTAGCGTCCTAAAATTAGCTACATGTATGTTTAATGTAGCTTTGGCACTCTACTTTCTTATCTTTTTCTTAGTTTTCATATTTGCTGACATTGTTTTTGTTGTCTGGTATTATTCTCATTAAAAAAGAAAATGAATAAAATTGTGTAAATTAGACATATAATCCTGGACAGGTTGGGCAAGTAAAATCTTCTCTTTAATTTTGGTTGTTACCAGAGTGATGAGTCCTTTTAAACTGTGTTTTAAGATAGTGCTGACATCATTTCTGACAGTTTTTGACAATTTTTACTCAAAGCATAGCGAGACTGTGACACCAGCACATTTTCTCAATTTGGAAGTTCATTGGTCATTATACACAACCGAAAGCTGCAGGCCTGCCAATGCTATAACACACCACTAAACTGACTCACACTGGAAACGAAAACCAACATCAGTTGAAGGAATCACAAGTTCTATTTGTAGGGTTTCAATTTACTGATTTCAATCAGTGACTGTGACATAAAAACCCACTTCTTCTACTTGTGCAAAACTAGGACATATGCAAGGGTACCACCTACCATACCCTCCATTCTAGGTAAACTAACCTGCTAAAAGCCATCTTGTCCAATAATATACCATATCAACAATTTGTAAAGAATCAAACTGTTGATGTTCCTCTGTAGAAGTGAAACATAATTAAAATCTCCATCAGATTTTGATCCGTTCTGCTTTAAAGGGGCTCATTGCCCACATGGTGGAGTCTACAGAGAGATGCTCTCTGAGCTCACAGGCCAGTGAGGCAGAATATGGTGAGTTGGCTCCTATCTCATCTTAACCTGGAGACATAATCAACGGGGGCACCAATGTGTGACTCAGTGGCACATAATGGAAAGGAAATTTTTAAAACCGGAGATTGTCACGTATTACCACTACTCTCCACTACTTTTAACTTTAAAGCAATTACCACCGCTACAGGTACTGCGTTAATCTGCTAACAATCAGTAAGATATACTGTTCACAGGCATTATAAATGTTATCTGAGAACGGCGTTTTTTTTTTTTTTACAGAAACTTTAGTGCACAAACCTGCACTGTATTGTTGCCTGGCAACTTAACTAATGCAGACCTTAAAAATTGTTGCTGCTCTTGCTGTCAAAGTAGCATCTTGGGAAAAAGGCTCAGCAAAGTGAGGCTCACAGATTTTGGTTCTACGAGCCCCAGAGAATACAGCGTACAGCTAGAATGTAATTCAGTAACTGCTGCTCATTGTATCTTGACAGCACTGTAAATCAACTGATTGTCAGTTAATAATGAACTTTATAACCACTGCTGAGGCAGAGTATTCCTTTGCTGAAAGGAACTAAACTTCAAGCATTTGAAAGAAAAACGAATATACGATCAACTACCGCATGCTTTTGTGTACTTGAATAGCCTGGTGTGCAATACCATTATCATCGTGAGACAGAGTCACATATGGCTAGTCCTTGTCAAAGCTATCAGCTGTCATGACTCTAATGAGCATCTCGGTGGAGGGTTATTAGACCTCATTGGGGAAAAGGTGAAGGGTCTATAATTGGAATGACATTTAAACACTCACCTGGTTATCTCATTCTCACAAAGAATTGTTTGGATCGACTGGTATACCCAGAACCTGTCCACTTCTAAAATCTGCTCCACTTCGTTTCAAATGATTGGAATGGAACTTGATTGGTGTTGGTAAATCAGGAAGCATTACAGAGCAAAACATTTGATGACATTTTTCCATGTTGTTGCTGCCTCAAATGTCACAGACAGTAAATTAATTTACTTGCGTGTTTATAAACCTCGTATGAGGTAGACGTCATCTCTCTCCCTCTCTCTCACTCTTTCTCTCTCTCCCTCTCTCTCACATGTGTCTGTGTGATCTTTTCAATCCTTGACTGGCAGCATTTTCAATGCAATAGCCAAGCATGATAAATCCTTTATTGTGAAAGACCTTGCAGTAACTCTTCCACTTCCTTCCATTTTGTGATTTGACTTGCACTTTTAAGCTGTGAATGCAATTGTAAACCAACTAAATGCAAATGCTTTGTAGATCAATCTTGAGACATAACATAATTTTTAATTTATGAAAAGTAGGGAACATTGAATAAAATAACTCATAGCATTGTCCAGATAGAAAAGTAGGAAACAGTCAGCTCTTGACCCTAAAAAAATATGTGATGTAGCCTCATTTTGGGGTTCTGAAATACCTATGTTATGAAGAGTAGAACATCAAATGTGCCAATAACGTGCAACTAATGCTCATGTGTGTTGGGCACTCTAATTATCTCACCCACTCTGAGCAGTTCCCTGACCATCTGCCCCCTGAATGCAGAGTGAAAATACTCAATATTTTTCCCATTCGCCCTCTCTGCCTCAAAGTGGTTCCTTTGTCCCTTTCTTTTTTAAATTCTGTCACTTACACCTACAAACTCTGCCACACGCACATGCACGCACGCACGCACACACGCACGCACGCACGCACGCACACACGCACGCACATAACCACAAACACAAACACAAACACTTTTACCTCTGTCACTCCTCACATTTCTACGAATGTACTTTTGTCACTATCATCCTCCACTTGCTCATCACCTCATTCTTGCCACTACTGTCTTACCCGTTTGTTACTTTTCACCCACCAGTCCACCTTATCTTTTTTCCACTATGGTTTTCTTAAAATGCTTTGCCCTTGCTCATTATTCATTTTCCCCCTTTAGATTAATGTGAGATGGTCCTTGTTAAAACTTTGAAAAAGAATGGATTTATATTTTCATTCGATCAACTTCAATGAATACACCTTAGAGAAAGAATTAATGACGAATGTGTGAATGATCCTGGAGCTTTTATCCTTTTTTAAGAGTTCATTGTCTGGAAAGACAATGACTAGAGTGTGTGTGTGTGTGTGTGTGTGTGTGTGTCCTTTCACACGGAAGGAGGAAGAGAAAAAGAAAAACACAAAGGGCTCTGACATGAGGAGAACAGTCTTTGCTTTCAAGCAGAGGAAACTACATTATTGTACCTTTGCTGCTGAGTGTACCACAAGGGGGTTAGGGACCATAGATCTGAAGTAATTCTGTGATACTGTGGTGACGAGATAAGCTCCATGTTTGCTGAACTTCTGTCTGAGGATAAGCGATATATAGGAGAAGTAATCTCCATTGCTAGAGGGACTGACAAATCCCTCCCTCTCTCCCTCCCATTAAAAAGCAAGTTCATTGCGCACATTTGCACACATTTAACGGGCAGAAAGATTAGTTATAATTTGCAAATTGGACTGATAAGTCAAGAAGTAGCTCCTGATTTTTCTGTAAGACTACTACCTTGAAAATGTCAGGCATCAAAGAACCGCAAGGACTTTGACTTGTTCTTTTTGATTTGCATTCCTAAGGAAATGTGTGGCGAACTCATACAGGCCCGGTTCATCAATCAATGTCTTCACTATCAAGGTTTACAGGACTATGAGATTAAGGTTTCTTTTACTACCGTGTTAATAAAATTAATCTTTGATCTCTTTTTGAACTTTGATTGCCTCCACAACACCTTTACCCCTGGCATAAGGACATTTTTAGCACAATGTACAAGTCAGCATTTGAGTCTGCATTTGTGTGTGCCTGTGAATGTGTAGTTTAAAAATAGTCATGCCAGTCATTTCATCACAGGTCAATTGGTAACTGAGGCTCTCAACAATATATTAAAATTCCAAGTGTTAAATTTGACCATTTTCTTAATGACCCAAAAGAACATCATTACAATCATTAGAGGACCTTGGAGTATTCTTACAAACTGTGTAATTTCGCAAACAATTGACATCCGCTGTGTGACATAATTTTTATCAAGTTCTGTACAATGGAATGTCTGACGTAACTGGCACATCTTCTGAATTTCAAACTACAGAACATGTCAATTAAATTTCATCAGCACGTGTTCATTATTCATTTGGCATCACCCTGCATCATCTATTAGATCTAAATAATGAGGTCTTTAAGCTGGAATAAAGTCCAAGTGATAATTACATTGATGTGACTGGAGGAAGATAGGCATTTAACATTGAAGTTAATCAGTCAATTGTTAGGTGTCTCTGTTTGAGTTTGATATCAGTATTGCGTCGATCATTTTATTTGTGCATCATTTTATGCTATATTTGTATTAGTTGATTAACAGACAAAGGTTGCAGCCAGTCAGACTGTGACATGAGCATGTTTAATATCTGATACTCAAGGACTTTTGCAGTTGCTGGTTGCAAGACCATATCAACTGGGATATTTAAAGACAGCTTGGCATGACAATACATTTTCAGAGCTAAGATTAAGAGTAATGCTGCCTTAAGCTATATTTTGTGGGGACAGCCCAATTGCATTGTGTTCAGACAAACTAAAGACTCTTAGACACTGCGGCGGCTGTTATCGGTAATGCAACAGCAGTAGATGTATAAGAAATTGTCGCCTACACTTTAGTGGTGAGATTGTCACTGAATCTGCATTTTTTTGTAAATGCCTTCTCATGTCTGTGATGATACACAAAGCAACTGAAATGAGAGCTGAGGTGGAAATGAGAGAAGACCATTACTGTCGTGCTTAAGATCTGTATTAATCTGTATTCTGCTGCTGAGGCTGTCTAATTAAGTCTGGTCTGCATTAAGGAAAAGCTACAGTATGTGCACATGGCCAGGTTTCTTAACTACTAATTACAAAGCTGTGATTTGGTCTCATTCAAAATGATAATTTTCTCTGCCCTCTGCTCAAGCTATCAATCAGTTTGCCAACATGGGAGCTGTGAAAGGAGCTTGATGACTCCGGGACTTGTGGGGATGGAATCAGAGCTGTTGTAATGTCTTCATCAAAATAGAAATAAGGCAGGATCTCTGGCAAGGGAATTTAACCCTATGTCACACCTTACGAGTCAAATTACTTCCACCTGAAAGGAAGCAGCACTCACTGCTGCTGAGAGGAGCTATAAATGTAGTCGTACTGGATCACCTTTTTGGACCCCTGTCTCTAAAGAAGAATGATGCAAAGGGCTGAAACAAGCTGTCCTTCTAGCCACATTGATAGTGCATCCTTTAGTATCTTTATGTCCCACCAACCACGTGTACAAAACTGCAGTGCAATTTCCCACTATTCTAATGGCAGGGAACCCTTTGCGAGGGTGCCTCAGTTGAACTAAAAAAAATTGAAGTACTCTCATCTGAAATGATATGATTTTCAGTGTTAGGTTGTTCGCCCAAGTGATGCTTCCTCCCTGCTGTCTGGATTTTGTTTTTGCTACTGTGTACCTTTTTATGTATCAAACACTTTTCTTTTTTTCTCATTGGCTTTGGAGTACAAATGGCGTAATTTTAAGAAATAGATCATTTGAGGTCAGCAAGTGTGCACTCAGATCCAGCCGGCAGTGTTTGTCTATAAAATGTGCTGCAGTAAGCCCTTGTCAATTCAAAGGGAATGATGGCAGCAGAGCTACGAGAGAAGGCAAATAAAGGAGGTGAATTCGAGTGCAAACCAAAAACATGAAGATGCGATACTTGAAGCAAACAAATGTTTGCCTGAGCTTCATACTAATATTCTCAGTGTCTGTCAGTCTAGTTCTGTTAATGAAAAACTATATCAACACAACAAAAAAATGTAGGGCTTGGATGATAGGGAATGACAATGAACTTGTTTTAAAAATGTTTTCAAACACAGCAAGAAAAAATAAAATCAAAAATATTATTTTTACAAGTGATCAGTATAAATATGTGAGCAATTAGCCCTAAATTGACTAAAATGAGCATGAAATTATGGACATGCACCACGAAATTAGCTGCAAATGTTGCTTAACTTCCTGAAAAATGTAGCTAAAAACAGCCAATCTCCAATTTCCAAGGTGATCAATGTGAAATAACAAAGCACTAGAAAGATAATGATTGAAAAGTTGAATTATTATCTTTTCCAGGAAGTTTAAAAGAAACAAAACAATGAAAAATTGAATAATATTGAGTTTAACTTCCAGCCAGTAATCATAAGTGCTTCCAAAGCTTAACATTGCATACTCTCATTCATTTCTTGAATATCAAGTTTTATGCTTAGTTTGTCAGACTGATTATTTTGGGACTTTGCCATTCAGATTGACAGTAAGGGCTTCAGGTTCATAGAACAGGACCAGTCATCGACTTCACCGACAGAGAGTGATATTTAGAATGGCGTACAAGTGCGTGAACAGAAAATAGCCAATAAGCATTTTGGCTGAGACTGCTACTCTGTGGGAAAACACGTGGGATTCAGAGTGAGCATCGGTATCTTTGGAAGTTTGGCCAGCTATCTTAACTCTGAGCAGATCCAAAGTTACCTGCCCTAAACTAAGGGAATGTATGTTTCATATGGCTACTCTTGCGTAGTATCTCATGTAAAAATGGTGGCGAAGGTAATAAAGCGAGGTCAGCTGTTTCATTACATGAATATGTGTGCATAAAACAGTGAAAATATTGAATAATGATAATTGGGCTATACTTTAAATAGAAGTTTATTGCATGAGTTACAAAAAAATCTTTATTAATTGCCTGTTGATACAAAGCTCTGAAATTACAAGACAGCAGACTATCATTTTATTTGAATGGGTCTCAAGGTTTATTGGGCAGGATGTAATGATATGCAAATGACAATATAAATATCAAACCTCCCTGTCTTCACCGCAGGTCCCATTTTCATTTGCCAGCAATGCATCACCCTCATACTGGCATTCTCTGAAAATACATTCATGGATTCCCCAAATCAATAACACTAAGAATTTGTCATTTCAAGTACAAGGTTACTTTTAACTTATAACAAGTTTCTCCCCCTTTGAGCCACCCACCCATAACAGCACCCATCCACTCTTTCCCTCCTCCTCTGATGCTTTTTCTGTGTTAGTTCTTGCTGTTTGATTTAGCCTACAATAATATGACTGTTTTCAAAGTAATGCCTGAGTCATGCCTTTTATTAAATAATGTGAAAGTTCAGGAAAAATTAAGGATTAAAAATATTTCAATATTAATGTCCATTTCATTGTCATCCAGACCTCTAAATTTGGCTTTGTAGGCCTATTTTCTTTCAGCTGCGCTTGAATGCTGCAAAGATCTGAAGCTCTTATAAAATAATAATTTTGATTTTATTCCAGATTTTCTATCCTGAAATAACTGTCTTTGCTAATAAGGTAAAAATCTATAAATGCTACTCTTGTCAGCATTTGAAGTCCCTTGCCGTTGATGAATTGCTATTTCTATGATCTTTCATTCCAGATCTACTCACAAAACAGATGGCAATCTTTCAACAGTGGAATTCTTTGAACCCATTTCATTCCCCGTTGAATAGATCCCACACTGGACTGAAACAGCTTTCATTCTCTCTCGTTTCCTCAACCAAACCATTCAAACTGTCAAAATATTGTGTTTCTTGTATACAGGTTGTGGTTGACCTGAAGTCGGAGGTGTCAACTTGGGCTTTGTAGCATCTAAAAGTAATTTAATGTTAATGGCCCAATTTTTTGCCACTGTGACCAGTATAAAATGTTTACTTGATGTTGGGTCAGTTCTTCTGTGGCTCCAATGAATAAGGATTGGGTAATCTGACCCTTAGCAGTGTCAGAAGAACATGCCATGAAGATGAGATGCTGCGTTTATGTTATTCTCTATGGGATCCAAACTCCCCCACATCCTGTTTCTTGATGCTCATTTTGTGCTGCTTTAAAAACATAACCGCCAGTGGAATAGGAAGAATTAAACATGAATCTAGCCCCTGACCTTTAAAGTTAAATTTACTCAGATTAAATGTAACCATCAGGTTTTATTAAAAAGGAAGGTGTCCTAAAAGAAAATCATTGGTAATTTGGTCAAACACTCTGCGTACCCAAGGACTTGTTCATTGAGTTCCATTCTATTAAAGGACTATGTTAATTTAGTTTTTTTTTCCCTCCTTCAGTACCAGTGTGAGATAAAGTCTGCCCAAAAAACACCAGCCCTTTGATTCGGAAGGCTGCCAGATTCACATCTGATGTCGAGCCAGGGGAAAGTCTGCTCAGAGCTCTGTCCTGATGCTTTTCCTGCGTGAAGCGCCATGTGGAGTGCATTTAAATGATCAGTTATCAACATAGCTACATCGCCTGAAGAAAAGGCATGCTGCGATACATCAACAGTGAAAACTTAATACCATTTGTTATACATTCAGAATTGTGTGCATTTTATATTTATATTCTCATTATATTCCATTTTTGATTTGCTTTTAGAAAAACAAGTACGTGGCTTTTGCCTGACTATCAAGTGATGCAGCTCATTTTCCTGTGGTGTTATTTGGATAAGATCTAATTAACTCTTGTACATGAGTGCTTAGTTTGATGCTTACATTACAAAGGAATGTGATAAAACAGGTCTTATCATGTCCAATTTAGCAAAGAAGGAGAGCTGAATTATTTGTGTGAGCACAAATGAATAGTTCAGGGGAAAACAAATAAATGTTATCCTTCAAATCAGCATTCCGTGGTGAAAAAAGAAAGTTCATGAAATGCATTGGATTACTTCTCTTTCCCAGGAAAGATCGAATCGCTCTAGTGAAGTCCAGGACAACCAATGTTGCTTGACTTCACACATTTTTCAGACCTGAAAAATTAATTACATGGCTATCCACAGGAAATTAATAGATTTTTTTTCCTTGTCAAAAGGATACCTGGCATGTAGTTGTCTTTGTGCTTATATGAACTCAAGCACAAGAGGCTGTTTTTATTAAATCATTCACTGCTGGTAATCAAGATCTCCTTTTATTCCTATTGTAAAGAATGAGAATAATCGGATATTTAGGTCTAATTGAACAAACATCATTAGTTGCCAAATTTCAAGCTCTGAGTATGCATCTTGGCTATATTCGGTTCCGTTCTCAACCTGCAGCCTGGGTGAGTGCACAACAGATGAAGATACCTGATCACTCAGTCTGCTTCCACATTCTGTTAGTTGTGTTGCCACAGATGTGACCTGAGACACAATGAAGGGTTGCTACACATGTGGATTGTCACACCACAAAAAAGTATATCGCTGATATTATTACACAACAGCTAAAAACCAACAACCGGATATGTCTATGGAGGTTCTCGGTCTTCCAGATCATGGTTAATTCTGGTCAAAACCTTTGCAGTTGGAACTCATGAAGCCTCTTGGATAAGAGGTGAAATGTCTTCATGAGAAGATAGTAAGGTCCAATTGCTAAAAATAAGAAAAAACAGATAGCAATTTGAGTAGTTAGTTTGTGGTGGACCTTTGAATGAACAGACAAAGTCAATCTTGTTTGGATTTCCTCCTGCCCTTCTAATTTTGGCAAATTGAAGTGCTATGTAAATGATTTTACCTTGCCTTCAAAGTCTGATTAAAAAGGGAAACGGGGTGCTGCATCTCTCCTGTCAGGTAACTCTCTCGTTAAATGTCATTCGAGTTCACAGAAAACCTGATGTCATTGGATTTCTCAACAATATCAAATAGTTGATAGCTGTTTCCTTAATTCATTATATAAATTCCTGGATGGATTGTATTCTCAATGAGAAGATGAATCATAGCAGTGTGTGTGTGTGTGTGTGTGTGTGTGTGTGTGTGTGTGTATGTGAGTGTATGTGTGTGTGTGTGTGTATGTGTGTGTGTGTGTGTGTGTATGTGTATGTGTGTTTGTATAGATCGGCAGAGCACACGTCTGAACTCCAGTCACATCACGAT
>CAAKHD010004950.1:88123-145472 GCA_901007705.1 Fistularia tabacaria | reverse complement strand
GTGTGTTGGTGTGTGTGTGTGTGTGTGTGTGTGTGTGTGTGTGTGTGTGTGTTTGTTTGTGTGCGTGTGTGTCCTGCACACCCAGACAAACCCGTATATGCACTTCATTGCATAAAAGGTTTGGAAGTCAAGAAAAGTCTTGATGTAGGACACAATTAATTCTGCTCGATATGAGCATAATATCCGCATGAGCTGCTTGAAGGTAATGCGAATTCCTTAATGAACCAGCTCGGTCAACACTGAACATGGTTGTTTATTGAAAATTAAAAAGGGCCTTAACACTTTCAGCAGTCCTGTTTTAGTGAGAATATGACTTAAATACATAAGACAGATGTCCTCTACAGGAAATGACAGGGCAGGATGTTCTTCCTAAGGATACTAAGGACGTTCAGTATTTGTAGTGGGCTCCTCAAGACCTTCTACCAGTATATGGTTGCTAGTGCTCTCTTTGCAGTAGTGTGGGGGGGCATTGCAACGACTGGTAAGATCAACAAGCTGGTGAGAAAAGCAGGCTCGGTGTGACTAAACTTGGACTGTTTGTAAATGGTGGCTGAGAGGAGGGTGAAGGACAAACTGGTGCAATCCTGGACAATCCTTTTCACCCCCTGCATGACGAGCTGTGGCTGATGGGCATCTCATTAAACCATTGGATTGCCCCAGCCCAGTGCAGAACTGAACGCTTCAATCGGTCCTTTGTTTCCACTGCTTTCTGACTGTACAATAGCAGTTTGGACAGCACACAGCTCTGACCTGTCCAAGCCACACCTCGACTACTGACCACTACCTGCAACTTGTCAATTTGTTCCTATTCTTGTGTCTTTGTCTTTTATCTATTTTTATTGTTTTATTTGTTGTTGTCTCTGTCCTATTTATAGCCTTTATCTATTGTCTATTTATTGTCCCCATCCTTTTAATGTCTTTTTATACCTGTCCTCTTGCCCTGTGCTGCTTTTGCACTTGAATTTGAGCTCACTTATTTTTGTGTTTACAGACTACCGCATATAATTTTCAACAGATATTTTATAGCTCTATATGTGTTAATATATGTGATATTTCTCTAAAGGTCCTTGGGTGAAGTTAACAGTTTACTTTGCATTGATATGACAAACATTAGTTTTTTTTCCCTCTCAATTAGGGTCAATCAGAATACATTTTCACATTAGGTATATGATGATAAACAATTTACCTGCAAAGCACTAGAGTGATAAATATAATTCTTGGCTGAAATATACTTGCATTCACTTTCATTCTTTCAATAAACTTCTCAATTGAATGACAAATTGTTTCAGATGTGCTCTGGCACAGAAATGCGGGGAAAAGAAAACAGAAGAATTAGACAGAGAGAGACGCTAACATAGTTTAGCTGGCTAGTGTTGTCTCTCAGAATGTGACTTCATGCTGAGTGTTGCTGGAAAATGTATTGTTATTATGGAGAAAATGACACATTCAATAACGTGTTAAAAGTATAATGCGGAAAAAAACTATGAGGCTCTTGCTAACTAAATAATATGTCAAACTCTTTCCTCCAAGAAAAGCCTGTATGCCCTTTTCATCTTGTCTGTGTCTGACTTTTATTTGGGTTTTGGTCATTGGGAATCAGAGTCATATTCTCGCTGGAATGCTTAGGTTCCAGGAAAGCATAGATCCTTGACGCTGCTTGTGTAAACACAGTGGCAGCAGCCCATTCATAAAGACAAAGAGCCTCCTTGCTTTGCTAAAGTAGATAAATGTAAACTAACTTCCACAAGGGATTTTTGTGGTATTGGTGGTCAGAACCCCATGATAACTATTTTGAATTGCATTAATGAAAAACAGTTGTGCTGCAACTGGTGGCTTTAAAATACGCAAATATTCACAATGATTATATCCATTTAATCCATCAGTTTGTGTTCTATGATAAATGTGACTTAAAATACACTTTTGCTTCTTTGGGATTAAAAAGCGAATTTAATTTAAGGTTAGGAAACTAAACCGAGGCATTGGAATAATTTTATTCTAACCCAAAGCTTTTCGTTTTTGTGTCACACAGCTTTTCCCTCCCTAAGCTTCGGTGGATGGCAATAAGAGAAAGACAGAATGTTGGCACTGAGCTGACTAATTTTGAAAGATGCCTTAGTATTGTCACTTTGCAGCAACCTTGTTTCCTAAAAATTTACAATGTGAGACAAAAAGAGGTAGTTTGGTACGAGAGCATAAGGACAGGAAACGACTGTTGTCATTCTGTTCATGAATGTGTTTAAACAACAATAAAAGTGGTTAAAAGTGATATCAAGGCCATGTTTGGATGCCTTAGATCAGTGCAAAAATACCATCAATATATTTTTAGGATGATGTAAGGGAAAACTTTTAAAAATCAAATGCTTGCCCCAAACTGAGAATTCCCAGTAGCTTTGCTGTAATATAATCCCCCCACCCAACACAAAAAACGGATATCCATCATATTACTTGTCTATTTTAGAACACCTTGCAATGAATAATTAGTGTTTATAAAATGTACATGTCTGAGTGAAAGAAGTGTAACCATGGTAACTGAAGCTTTCAGTCGAATTATTGGAACGTATTTGGTATTAGATTCATTGCATGAAAGCAACATTCAAGCTTGTAACCTCAGGGAAATGTTAATTACTATTATCATTATTTATTCATTCATTTATTTATTTATTTTCCTAAGTACAGTAACATTTTAGAAACCTTTTGTAAACCGATGGTAACCATCTTTTAACACACTTTCAGTCCATTCATCCATTCCTGTATTATACCACAAATAACCAAATCTAATGAACAGTGATGCTGCTACTTTTTTTTAATTTAAATTCAGTCATTATGTCTATTTTGAAAACATTTCCTCCACAGTTGGGAGACTAAAATAAATTAAGCATAAAATATGGTCGCATAAAAGAGTGTCCAAAGTTTATGTGATTGCTGTAACAGGATGCATTCCCAGGTAATTCCACTGAATCACTTATCCTGGAAATAAAATATTCATGTCCCACTGTAAAGTTTCCATGATCCAGTCTACGTTTTACAATTAAGCCATTACAGGATAAAGAGCTAAAACATTTGTTAACGAGCTGTTTTCTGATTGGTTATCTTTTAAAAGGCCATTTATAATTACCTTTGACTTGCCCAAATGACTGACCATAGTCGTAAATATTTTTATTTTAATGGTATTTAAGTTGCATGTGCTCCATCTTGATTTTTTCAGATTAAACCCAACATGGATTTCGTGCCATTTGGCTCCCGAGGTTGATGCCACTGCATTGGTATTGCCATGCACATTACTTGATAGAAGTCCAGTAACCCCTGGAAACTCCACATTGCAATATAATCTTTTTACGAGCTCAGTGAGCCAAGAGCACTCTGGCATGGTGTCCCCAAAAATGAAGCAATTCCCTTACACAGCTATCATCCACTTGATTTCATCACTCAAAATTTGCTCCTCATATCGAGTGTAGCAGAAGACTCTGGGGTAATCATGCAGAAAAAAACAAAATGATAATTTGAATATCATCCTGCCTAATGACTTACTTTCATGTCTGCTTGATTTTCAGATGGTAAGGTGGAAGTGACCAAGGAGAGTCTGAAGCTCTGCACGATGGGGCCAGGGAAAGTGTTTGGAGAGCTGGCTATTCTCTACAATTGTACCAGGACTGCCACTGTCAAGAGTGAGTTTCCGCAGACAACTGGAAAAAAAAAATCCCAAGTGCTTGTATGAGTCTGTGTTGAATGTTCAAATGTTCCCCAGGTGACAGATGATGTCATTTTTTCACACACGTATACACATGCACACACTCAACCCAGTGAGCTACTCTTTGTTCCTGCAAGTTACCAGTTCTTTATTGAGAGGGAGAGATGGAGAGAGGGTATGAATGGACCACTTGTGATAGATAGCTGTTCATAATGAAATACCTTGAATAACCAGTGGGCAGTTTTGCTCTTTTGCAGCATCTTTTGCAGCATCTTTTGCAAGAATGAGAGCGAACTAAGTTTCAAGGTTTACTGCCTCCACGGCTACAGTTATGAAGGATGTCCAGCGGTGAATAGGTGGTTCATCAGACTCGTGATTTGAGTAGCCTACCTGAGTGTCAAGAAGGGAGCTGTGTAAATGGAGAGGACAGATGCTGGACTGTGTACATTTGGAAAGTAGTATGTTATTAGACAGAGTGTCAGGATGGCAAATTTGTGTTTATTCAAGACAGGAAATGGGATATGGCAAGAATGATTTATTGCCAAAAGGTGAGAAGAGATGGGTTCTGGTGGTGTGTGCATGGTGTTGTCTGCATGTATTAGAGTCTTCCTAGCATGTTCAGGTTTTGTTAATAGCTACAATTTTTGCAGAAAAAATTGGTGTCCAAGCACAAGATGACGGGTGCAGGTGCAGAAGTGACAAGTTTGAGGAAGGGATTCATCGAGTACTTAAATAAATGGTATTACGCTGTCCCCTATTCATCTTGTCCGCTGGGTTTTTGTAATGGATCTATTATGATGACTACATCTAAAACCTTTAGCATGACAATGAACATAAGTGTTGAAATATCTCAGGTCTCATATAGGGGTCTTGAGAGATCTGTGCAAATTACTTAAATGATGAAAATATTCCTCTGTAATCACTGTTTACATAGGACAGTCATCGGACTGTGAGCAGGTTAATTTCTCTATGTTCAGGATGAGTAGCCGCCCATCCTGGTAGGAATGGAAGGATGAAAAAAAGCAGGAAGGGGGCTGATCTTTTGCAGCTGGAGATGTCATGAGGGCAAGGAGGCAAAAGAGAACGTGTGAAGGGAACTGGTATCGAAAAAGGAAGACCCCTTTCATGTTCTGTGATCCCATATGACTGACCAGCCAGCTTGACAGAACCTCAAGCTCCTGTTGCTATGGCAACAAGTACCCAAGGGAAAATTAACCAACTCTTATGGGATAAAATATTCCCCTTCCCACAGGCGACAGAGTGTCTGTCCTCTCTTTTTGTGTATCCCTTTGCCTTTCACCATCCTACTGCAATGCCCTGTTGGAGTCTGTAGAAGTGCGCGCCACTGCTCTGCTGCTGAGGTGGCTGGCTAATAAAACCTCCGTATGGAACAAATGATGTAACCGTCTACAAGGGAAGAAGTGTGTTTACAGTCTAACAAGGGTCACTGGCACTGTCTCCAAGGGTGGTAGTGTCTGTTTTAATGTATCTGTCCATACAAGAATGTGCAGAGGAATTCGGCTACCACGAGCTGTTAGGGTTGAATGCCTCCACTGGAAATCATGCAACTATCTGACAAGTGAGTATGAGCCTTTAGCTTTCAATCAGCCATTTCAATGTGATCCTCATATAGAAGCCTATTTGAGGATACAACCTCAGTGTAATTTCAATTTCCCTGGGTGAACCCCAAACTCATATGTTTGAGTAATTACATCTGGGCGAAATTTTAGATGGTGACCCATTAAATCATGCACAGAATACTTCTTTCTCCACACTTGAACTACATTGGACGTTTAACATAATGTCATAATCACTGAGAACCTAATGGATATTTTTTCTGGCCTGTCTCTCATCAAAAAATACTTGCAAGTAAAGAAAAAAAATTACTTTTTGTATGACATTTCTTGACAGAGCCATTGTCAAATTTGAACACAATTTTAGACTAATCAAGCTCAAAGCACCTGCCGCAGTGTGATTTGAAAGGAGACATAATGATAATTGATTTCACCAACTGTTTGTTTCATGATTGTCAGGGATATATTTTTTTCTTTTTTGCTACTTTGGGAAGATTGACTCATATTTCTTATATGGTGTGTAAAAAAAGGTTAAATGAGTTTCAGTGAGATTAACAAGAGGTTGTATTATTGCAGTCCAGCTGCTGTCACTGTTAAAGGACTACAAGAGGGATTTACACAACCCATGTAACCAATCTCGCTTAGTCAAAACAGATTTTCATTTTAAAAGTTGTCTGCTCATTTTGCACACACAAACACACACACAGTCATGCATGCGCTCACACACACACACAAATATAATCCCCTGACGTCACTTAGTCTGTTCTCTTTTTTTATGATTAGAACAGCTTAAATACTATCTTGCACATATCACTTGAATTCAGTCATTCGTCACTGGAAGATTTGCGCCTGTCTTTTTCTAATCAAACTGCACTCTTACCAAAAATGAATTACAGAGCAGTGGGAGAACACATATCCCCACTAAAATTCAGATAATGTTTCCAGAGAAATTAGTCTAAATACCAGTGAAATTCATTAAAAATCAGTGATCTTGTTTTATATTTGGAGTAAAGTAGAAAAAGAACTGACTTTATTTGTATTGACATACATGTATTCTTGTACATCTGATATTTTTGATTTTGTACATCCCCTCCTCCCAAACAAAGAAGTGTCCTGAAAACGTAATTACTGAAAAAAACAGAAAATGAGAAAGATAAACTGTTCATATTCATGTCACCAGTGTGATAACAGTTGATGTATGGTTTGGTTCATCAGACATTATCAGACTCATCAACATCAGGCATGGTATCTGGGGGAAATATTTTTTCAAATGTTTACTGTGATTAACACTAAATTCACTAATTAACTAATTAAAACCGAAACACTCGATAACCAATCTTTACAAATTCTCTTGTCAGCCAAATTTGAATGACGGGCAAGTTGCTCTTTATTAAATTTGGCATGCAGAAAAAAAAAATACAATAACGATTACTGTAATTATGCGGCTCAAAGATCCATATTTTATTCTTAAGCGCAATTGTGCATTGGATTTGCTTCACATAGAGTGCAAGCTGTTTTCATATTTTCATTTATTTCAGGGAGAAAAAGCAGCTGTAGGTCCAACCAGTAAACAACAGATTAGTTGATTATATATTTCCAATTTTTACGACCAGAAACTTATCAAAGCACTATTGAGGATATAGATTTGTAATCGCTTTATGTCCTCACCCTCAGGTAATACCATGTGTCATCCTGTTCTCCACCTCTTGAAATTTTAGCAGTTGGTATTACTGTTAATAGAGCAGTAATTGTATTATTACAGGGAGGTAATGATGAAGCAATTACAAAATAGGTCACAACCAGGTGGTACATTGATATTAACAAGTAATGCATTAAGGTAATCTTAAATTAAAAGGCCAAATGAAAAGGAATCTAAAAGCCCCCCTCGAACACACACACACACACACACACACACACACACACACACACACACACACACACACACATCATAATGTATGATTATATTGCCAAAGCAATAAGATAACCTAAAAACAATTAAAATATGATGTGCATAACTTTTGTTTTTAGCTGAAATACCACGAGGATAAGAGGTATAGATAACGAATGAATGAACGACATTTATGTGCCATGTGCTGGCCCAATAATCAGAGATCCATCTTCAACTGTAACCACTTTCTGTTTAAATAATAAACTTCTTGTTATATATTCCATGTAGTTTAGTCATAATGGCACTTATACTGTGAAGACAACAGAAAGAATTAAACTTGCTAAATCTGGTGCATCCATGTCTTCATGCCTGTGACCAGTGTCTTTACATGCGATCATATATAAGAATAAACACTGTATATTTTGAATTAGGGAGCCTTTTGAATAGCACTCAATAATAGGGCATGTACTGCTCTCATAAAACTTCAAAATGATTATAGTTTATGTTGAATTTTAGAATAGAGGAACTTAACACTGGTAATACAACTCAACGTACTCAACCAGTCTTAATAAATAAGATGAAGTCAACATGCTATCGGAGTAAAATGTTGGCAGAGACTCCTTTATATTTCTTGCCATCAAATCTTTAAAACGTTCTTTTTGCATGACCATAATAAGGAAGTTGCTTGCCAATGAAAAAACAGGGAGGAATTGACAAGAGTAAAAAGCAAGAGGGAGTGATAAATACAGTGCCGGAGTAACAGCAAATGAGGGTGCAACCTGGGCTGAGGGGAGAGAGTTGGTATTTTTGTCTGCATATAAAAACAGACAAGGTTTCCTGCTGAAAAAGACAATAAAAACAAAACAAAAAACCTGCTCTCGCAGCTTTAAATCGCTTCGTTTTTCATCACAACTTGGCCTTGACAGCATAACGATGCATTTCATCATGGCGCTATGAAAAGCTGTTCAGCATTTAATTGTGGCTCTCAATGATAACAACACGGATGGAAGTGCATAATGACATTTAGGAAAAGAAGTTTGGTTATTTGGCAAGTTTGCTGAGATGTCTAGGAGTAGATAAAATCCCTCAGGAGAAACAGATGCTGGTTCTGTTGGAGAAGTAAAAGTTGATGGAATATGGAAACTCAGATGAGTTTACAGGGCTCCCAAGTAGAAAGGGTGGTTAAGATAAAAACAGAACTGAACAAAAGATAGTGGCATATTTGCTTATGGACCTTTCATTTTGAATTTGTTGGAGAGCAGGACTGAGAAGCTTTTCCCAAAGCTTTACGTTAATGAAGAGTGATCAGATGAGATTGCATAATATAATTTATTATGCATTTATTATTTATCAAGATTTAATTAGCGGAAAGGATTTTAGCAATTAGATCCACTACCATGATGTATCTTCATTAGCCTGAAAATTGGAAGAGCATACTTAATGATTTGTTTATAAAAGGCGACACATGTACAAAGTGCATATGGTTTTAAATCATGTATCCCACCAGAGAGGATTGAACTGAATAAATGCAAAATTGTTTGGGCAGGAAATCTCATAGATTCAAAATTGAATTAGTAAGCAGGAGATAACAGGTGAGAAATGTCACTGATGTTTTTTCACTGTGCCTTTCAGAGTGAAGGGTTTGTTTGATGTACTCTTCAGGCTGTGTTGCATGTACTTATAAACCAAGAAAACTTTAAGGACTTCTTCTCACAACAGTTAAAAGCTTGAAATGCTGTTGCAAATAAGAGTGCACTGGGGTCTTGTGGTTTATCCAACTATATTTGAACTCTGCAGAAGGATTGTGTATTCTTTGGTGAAGTCTTGTGGATGTCACAGTGAGAGGGTGAGAGAGAGAGGGAGTGAGAGAGAGAAAAGCCCTGTGATGAAGCGGTACATTGAATGGGAGGTGAAGGAGGAAGTTGACAATAGTCCAAGACCGGAGGAGTAAAAGAAATAAAGGTAAACACAAGACAGAAAAGAATTAGAGAAAGACAGAAACTATGTCGATGGATATTGTGAACTATAATACAGGCAACTACCTCCAGCTATTCAAAGAACCTATATGATGAGTAAAGGCCTCAGGAGTTTGTGTGAAGTTAAGCAATAATTAGGTGATGAATGATAATGTGCAATGAACTGAAGAGACAGAGGGCTCGCAGCAACGGAAGGATGGCTGTTCTGGCATCTTTTTAGATCTACATAATATAGAATGAATTGAGATCATATAATCCCAGACTGGTGAAAAGATGTCTGTTCCCGCTCAGTGGTGTGAAACTGACATGACCTGCGAGATGAAGCACTGACATTAACTGCATCTGTCTGGCTTCATCCTATGAAATGGAAAAGATCCCAGGTGAGGGAAAATGCAACCACTGACATGTAGAAAAAATGAAGTGTAAGAGTGTACATTTCAATTAAGATGGTTTCAAATTTGCATGCTGAAAACTGATGTTGTCTGCGACAGTGACCGAGTTGGAGTTATGTCCATGGCTGAGGAGCAGCAAAATAGTACCGGACTCATGAAGTGACTTTAACTTTCTCAGACTCTGGTACTGACTGACTGTAATTATATGAATGACTGTAATGACACTGAGATTTTCTGTGCTGAGAGGAGACCCACTGATGCAAAAGTTGAGATCAAGGGGATCAATGGTGTCCTTTTCAGAAGTACTTAAATCCGTTTTCATCAGTGGCTCTAGACAAAGTCAAATTTAATATACGAAAGAATCAGAAAAATTGGAGCATGATATAAAAAAAGAAGCGTCTCTAAAAAACAGTAGGCGGTCGGGAAAATAATTTTGGACCAGTCCAGTGAGGTCATTGCCAGTTACCACTAACATAATCATTGAGAATGGCTATCTGTGTGGTCCATCTAAATCTTAGAAATAGAAAAAGCAGTGTCAGGCATCCTTGTGCAAACTCATGAGCTGGGCCACTTGTAATGCACAGAAATGGTTTGGCATATGACTAGATCAGGACACTATTTGATAAACGATAGTGATATAAACTGATTGTGACAAGTACCAGGGACTCAAGATGTTTAAGGCCAGATGAGGTGGTGCGGCAGTGTGTGTTTGAAAATGATTTGGTTCTAGATATTCAGCTCACTGCAGGGTATTTACTACTCTTCATACTCGATATCATGGTCAGAGGTGACAAGTGCTTATTCTTACAATGCCGAACATGTTCAATGATGAGTCAATGTTCTCCACCTATATTTGAGAATTAATATGTTTATGGAGGCATGGCATAAAAAAAGTATTGACAAGTATGGAACAGAAAATTGTGATATTAAATTGTATGGTAAACAATGATTGTATTGAAAATCAGGGAATTAGTCTTCTCAGTGAAATGAATATCTTTAAAATATTTTTGACAACCCTGAGGACTTCTTCATTACAAAAGAGATTTGATATTGATATATAATCATCTGTTCAGATGTCAATTATCAAACAGTTATGATTGAAAAAGCACTGGACTGACAGAGACCTGACTACACAGTGAGTCAGGATGGTGCCCCATTTCTATATTCATTTTATGAATGTATATGTACAGATATATAGATTCTGTCCAATAAGTACACTTTACATACAATGCATTTTTCATCAATCTCAAACTGACATTTCCTTTCTCATAATGGTCCCCCTTATTTAAAATTTACACTTCATCTCCCAGCTAATATGCACCTGAGTTAAATATGAGACGAATATAACTCTTCATTAATCTGATGAAAGTATTCATTTCCTATTGATGGCAGTCATCTCAGCCTTGACTGAATCTGTCCTTTAAGATTAAGGTTTCTATTTTCATGGCTGCATAGAGTGGGACTTCTCACCATGCGCCATTGGCTCATGAATACAGAGCTAGTTTCATTCAATCCTATAATGCTCATATTCAGAATATAAGAAGCATCCGTATACATACAAAAGAGAAATACCTCCACATAAATACTAGAATCGTACACGATGGTCTATGCATGCTTATCTGAATTTTGAGCAAGTACTGTTTTTGCTTTCACATTACCAAAGCCAGGATTAGACGTCATGGTGTGACAGAAAGGAGAACGGTAACTGCTCAGGAAGAACCTTGTCCTTTAGATGACTGTTTGCTAACAATTGTTTCTCTAATCTGCCTGAGAGAGATAATGTGTCTGTAAGAGTGTTTAAATGTGTACATTGTGGAGCAGACTAGAATTGCCTTGTCCACACTATTGCCTCAAGTGTCTTTTTTGCAGGAAGAGATTTGTGATGTATGATAATGATGATAATTGATGTATTGAAATACAAAAAATTCAAGCTAAACATGAAGACAGATGTGAGGAGCACAGAACAACAACCTATACTTGCATGCTGGTCAAGTTTTCAATGATAAGAGTTTATATAGACTACGAAAATACTATGCAATATGAATGAATAAAACACAATTGTGAAAAGTTTTGCAGCTTAAAGGAGTACAGAAAAGCAGACTACTGGCTCGTACTGGCAACTGGACTCTACACATATCCATTTCTGGCTGAGATTCTCTCCTTTTTCATCTGTTCATTGTGATTTATTGAAAATGTCAATTGTGCTTGTCAAAGGATTTTAGGGTTTGGCTGAAAAAATGAGGGAGGAATGCCATTATGTCTTATGTCATGTTCAAGTGAAATCACTTGAAATTGGATGCCTTCCTTTACTTGTCTTTAGAGTTTCAGATGAAATGTTTGACAAGCAATTATGTCTCTCAAACTTTGTGCAAATTAACACTCTCCTTTAAATTGGATTTTTTCACTAACAAGATTGTTGTGGGAAAAAGATTTTTTACTTATGGCAGTATCTGGATTTGACATTGTTATGTCTAACCTTTGTGTATATTCAACCATTTATCTTCTGTTAAGATTGCCCTGGGCAATGCAGTATGAAGCAATATAAACAAAACTTGATTCTGTATAAATGGTGTCTTCTATAGTGGGTATTCATGTTACAACTGACAGAAACAAAAAAGCAAAAAAAACGGACAAAATTATCATTTGAGTCAATTGATGTCATCAGCAGATGCCAGTATTGCAAAAGTATATGAATTTAAATTGTACCATAGAGATTTAGATTTTCTGCAGCTTTTAGAGGAAACAAGTTACATTACTTTTTGTGATCCAGAGATGGACCTGTATGCCATGATTTGGCACAGCAGCTCTGTGAAGTGTTAGAAATAAAGGGCCCCCAGAAGTCTTGTGAGTGTGTTCCTAACAAGGTGCAGGGGGACAGCTATTATGTGTTCTCCAATCTTAATCTACTTTCTTTAATTAGAGGTGAAAGCGGTGGAGGTGAAGAGCTACACCAACTAATGAATCAATAGAACAACATTAAACCGCAAAAATGAAAAGCATGGCAAGTGGATGGATTTTTTAAGACTTTGTACATCAGAATGCTGGCATGCAATTAGAGTACCAGAGAAATAGAAATAGCACATAACCCCATACTACACAACACAACACAAAGCAATACGACTAATTATTGTTTACAAGCAAAGCTGACTAACTGGCATCTCATTTTCTCTGACTGACATGGTGATAATGATGTTCAAATATTCTCCTGTTAAAAGTACATGCAGTGCTTCAAGAGAGCTGTTGGGTTGGAGGATTTGATTGGGTGAGTGTGGGAAATACAGAAAGCTTGCTGGAAGATGGTGATAGAAAGAATGGCTTTGATAGATACAATTCCAGTGGGAATGGCAGAGGGAAAATGTTCTGTTTCCATGGCTGCCATGGTAACACGATTGTCTGAGAGGAACAAGAAATGTGGCGATACATGGTGATGGCATTAGTATAGAACCTTCCAAACTTGAATCCCTTTTTTCTCCCTGCTGAAAGCAGCATTTTTTATGTAAACGTGTCTTAATTTATTATACAATTGTGTATCTCTGTGTTTAGATGAACGGGCCCCGTTGCTGCTGTTGTTGTCCTGACTCTCAATTGGAGCGCAGGTGTGAGCCCAGAGCTAGAGGCTCTTCTGAAGCTCTAGACAGCTTGAAAGGTTAAAAGCCCAAAGAGGTGCTGCAATAGAAGCAATGTACTTTGAGTCAGAAACTGTCTTGCAGCCATGACCTCAAATACTGCCTACTGGGTATTTCTATGCAAATGATATTTCAAGACAATATGGACAGATAATATCAGCATGAATCTCTCCACAACGGACTGTTGGGTAACTAAGAACAGCTCTCCCCATTAAAGGATAACATTTATGTGTTTCTGTTTTGATTTACCTGGGGACCACTTGAATTCAGCCTGGGGTTTATGATACATTTTTGAAGGATCTCCTGTGAAATAGCAGGCATTTGTTGGGAAGTTAAGAGTGAGCAAGAGCTGGGGGCACATGACTTTACAAATGGGCTATGGACATTCAATTTATTCCCCTCAAATCTAGATTCAATCAATTCTGAGAAATGTTGCTATTATTCAAATTCAGCAAATGGTCAGACAAATGGTTATAGTAAAAATTGTACCTACTAGCTATTGTGGAATTAGATTTCATCAATGGTGTGTAAGGATTTTTTTTATTACCTTGTGGTACTATAAAAAATGGTCATAGTTATAATTCAGCAAATGGTCAAACAAATGGTTATAGTAAAAATTGTACCTACTAGCTCTTGTTTAATTAGATTTCATCAAGGATTCAAGACTTTTATTGTCGTTACACAGAAGGCAACAAAATTTAGAGACAGCAGCTCTCAGGTTCAGTGTAATTAAAAAAAAAGACACACTGCTCTCACACACCCCCTTAAAAGGCAGTGGGTTAGAGATATAAGACAGAAAAAATATAAGACGGAACATATAAATAACATCAAGAAGAATAAATAGATAAATATTTAGAATGAAAAAAGTTAAAAATTAAAGAAGCAAAGAAGTGAAAACTGGAAAAAAGGGTTTATGTCACTGTACTGTATGTAAGGTTCAAGTGTTCAGGGTTGTGCCGAATTTAGTGCGATGACCGCTCTGGGGTAGAAACTGTTTTTAAATCTCTTTTTCTTTTCATTGAAAATGATCAGTGATGTTTAAGGATTTTTTTATGACCATTTGTCACTATAACAAATGGTTATAGTAATGATTCTACTTACCAGCTTTTGACATATTAGATTTCATTCATGATACGTACGTTTTTTTTTTACTCTGACATAAAACCCCAATAATATATGCTTCATGCATGTCCTGCATGAAAAAAAAGAATATACGTTGCTTAAAAGTGACAGTAATTAGAGACAGCCTAAGGGATTAATTGTATGTACTGGTGAGTCGACCCCCATTATGATATATATTATTACCCAGCCACCATGAATGTTAGATAATTCATCCAATGACCAATAGTGGTGCTTGATACAGTGGATATATATGTCAATATTTCCATCAGATTTATCAGCCATTTATTTCATGTTTTGTATTTAATCTGTACCGACAGAATAACCGGAGCCATGTTTCAGTTGATCTGTTTTTATGCATGTAACAATTTACAAACCATTTGCTGATTCCTAAAGGTTCTGACTTATATAGCAAATTAAATTCCAGTTCAAACTACCAAATTAAATGTGTATCTTCACCCTGTTAATGTGACTTTGAGAACACTCTTTAAAAGACTTTATATTGCAACCTGTTTCCAACTTTACAATACACTTTGTCTCTTTTTTTTTATCTTGACACAGCACAGCTATGGAGCATTGCTACATCCTTATTAGTGTCTGTTAGATACAATTGAAAGCACTTCCCTTTATAGTAAGCTTTCAGTCACTCAAAGTACCATACAGAGCAAGGGGAAGTGTAAAAGTGTCTACATAGCCTCATAAAGGAGGGAAGGTTTTGTGAGTGCTATAAAAAAAATCAATCGGATGATAAAATATAGAGTTGACTACAAAAATAGTAGAAATAATATAGAAATCCAGGCCTGAATACCATGATAAGAATTGCCACTTGTTTAGTGATAACATGCCTTCCACGTCCACTATGGTGTGTTCAATTTAGAAAAAGTGAAAGAAAATATAATTTTGAGCAGGGTCAATAAACAATCTTGACAACCCATTAAAAGCAGGGCATGTTAGTTACCAGGTTGAAATGGTCATGTTCCTAAGATAACGATGGGTGAGATAATGACAGCACCTCTGGTCCCGTTGGTGCAAGTTGCCAAAAGAAAAAAGAAGGAAAAAGATTATTGAATTAATCAAAAAGAACCTTAATAATATCTTATCTTATCTTATCTTATCTTATCTTATCTTATCTTATCTTATCTTATCTTATCTTATCTTATCTTATCTTATCTTATCTTATCTTATCTTATCTTATCTTATCTTATCTTATCTTATCTTATGGCACACTTCAAAAACTAAAAGGTACATTTTCGGGACCAAGCTTGTCAGATGCTGAAAAGGTGCAAATCCAGTCAGTCTCACCAAGATGCACATGTAATTCTCCCAAGTGTAACTCAAGAGAGAAGGGTAGGAGGTAGCCTCCTGGGGCTTTGTCCTCTGCAACGATGGCTGTGAAAGCAACATTACAATTACCTCCATTGCTTTGGACAGACAGACCCATCAATACATGGAATCATGTGCAGTCACACATGAAAGAACACTGAACTCCTGGCATTTGCCCGATCAGTTCAACTAATCAATAATCTCGTGTATATTGTTGTGAAAACATTGAAGACATTGTTAGAAATTATTCGTCAAATGTTCTGTGCCATGAAACTGCATTTGTATCACCACCTCACTTACAACCACCAGCTTATTTAATCAAAGGATATGACCAAAAACTCCAAAATGTGTGTTTTTTCAAAAGAAATGTTAGCGACCGCGGAGGCAGTAAGTTGAGAAGTTATCTGAAAACGCTTTCTCCAAAAACACATTAAAGCGGTTTAAATCCTCCCACTGGTATTTTTATGAATGTTGAAATTACAATGTAGATCAGATACGTGTCGCTCAGCTGCCTGCAACACACTGGCCTTTTGTGACCAAACTGAAAAATGTACTATTGTCAAGCTGGTCTGAAAGAAATTGTGGGATCAAACGTCATTCCAGAAGGGTTAAGCATGCTCTTGCTGCGCATAAATAAAATCTTGACTACAATATTTAATTTTGTCTTATTTTGTCATTGACTAGGAAAGAATAAGTTCTGATTTTGTTACATCTACAAAATAAATTCTTATTTGCTTTCTCATTATTTAACCCCATTATATTTGCCAGAAGTGCTTTCAGTTATCAAGAACTGAAATTGTAGGGAAAACAAATAAAATATATTGGCAAGACTACATTTGTGCATTAAAGAGTTCATGGTGAAGACTGTACATCTGCTTTAACTAAAACTGCTAAAGTATTTTGATGTATTTTCTGTAAAGACCAATCAGAGTTGGCTTTGGAGCATATAATAAGGCGTTAACAACAAACCGTTGTTCAAGAAACCTCATTTGAATGCTTGTTAATATGAGTTTGGAAGCCAGTGTAGCACCCACATTTCCCACTGGAACAGAAGCTTAATTCTTACCAAAAAAATATAAATACTAAGGAAAATGATGAACAATTTTAAATTTATGTGCCAGAGCTTGCATTAGAAAGTGAATTAAACACCTAACCATTCCTTTTTCCTATTTTTGTCTCGATTTTGTCTTTGCATGTGTCAAATTTGATTTAAGAAAAATGAGAGAGTTGATTTAAGTAACAAACAAATATATCAGCAATATCTGGTAATGTTGGAGAGTAGTGGACTGCATAGCCCAGACATACCCTGCAAATGCCCCTCAAAATCCCTATATCAAGTACAGTTGCAAAACACAGTTGAAAAAGAACAAAAACTATCACATCCCTAATTTCAAAAAATGGCTATCTAACAATATTTTAAATGTGTCGTTTACTGGGTCAGTAATTCATTAGATATTTTTTACTATTGTCATGTATTCAAAAATTTCACAGGCAAGTGGGATGATGGTGGCCCCTTGAAGTGTAAAGAGATACATACAATCTTGAGCATGCAAACACTCATTCACAAGACACAAACCATAATCATTGCATTCAGTCTTACTCCACATTGTACTTTCAGATTTAAAAGGATGAATAAATTGTGAGACTTCTGTGGTTATCAAGAGAGATCATATCTAGACATATTATATTATCAAGACATATAATGATATCTAAATTTGAGACACAATGCATGATATATGGCATGAGTTGATTGATTATGTTAAATCATATCTGAGCACCAGTGCCAGATGGATAACAGAATTTGGGAGATGCCTAAATTACATACTGACAGAAAGAAAAATAGGGTATATTGAAACAGTCTTTTCTGTTCCAACTTGATCGGTCAGACACCATTTGGTTTGTACCCGCAAAAGTAGCAAGTCTGGTATGCAGCTCAAAATAATGTGATAATTCTTGTGTGGGTCCTGACCAGTTTGCAGACCCAGCAGTAGGGAAACAAATCACTTCAGCTGGAACAAGAACTTAAAATACCCACTTGCTGACGAATAGCAAACACAATTAATTTCCCTCCATTTGATTTGCTACAGCCGACAGGCTAAAAATCATTCAGTAATTCAAACAGATTTCCTCTGTGGTAAATAGTTTCTGGTTGATTGTCTATCATGACAGGAACAACAAACAATTAAAATTTATCTCACAAGCATACAAGAAAGAGAATTATGCTGAAAAGTTAGCTATTTAATTGGTGTTCAATCACACATATAGAAATAAATACACACTTACACACTACCAGGGTGCTTAGCTCTTGTATTCCAATTCTTGAATTTTGTTGATAATGATTAGCTTGTAGGCAAGATTGTTGCCTTCCTTCTGTAGCTGTTTATAGTCTTGAAAAGAAATGTTTATTGCTTTGCCTAAATAAGAATAAAATTTGCAAATCAGCATCAGTGTTTTAGATGGACCACCCACTTCAGGATAATTGAGTGCTTTTTAAAAGCAATCTTTCTTCAGTGCACTGAATGCACACATGTTTTTTCAACCACAGCAGCTTTAACTGCTGCTTAAATGTCAGGAATGAGGATTGTTATGGTTAGAAAGTAGAAATAAAAGGTTGTTTTACCTTAGAACTATGAGAGACAGACAAGTAAAGCTAAAAGCACCATTTTTGAAAAGGCCTATTCAGTCAGCCTGCGACAGAATGCTTCTAAATAAAATGGCATGAGAGTACCCCATCTGTACTCACTGTCAGATTTATGCATTAAATATTATGACTGAAACATAATTGTGTGTGGTCTCTTTGAATAAATAATAGACTTGGTTCGACACGGATGGTTTAGAATTACATTGACACTGATAACCATCAGCGTTGAAATAGAACTATCTAACATAACACCAATTATTTTCAAACCCCTCGGACAGCAATCACATTCTGTTTTCTGTACTTCCATGGTACACAGTAGGGAGAGGCCATTGTGCAGGATAACGTCCAGCTCAATATTGTCAAGAAGCTGCTCCAACCAGCATAATTTGGCCTGTATTGGCAGAGGAGACATCTGGAGAAGGCATCTGCTTCAGACAGCTAATTTTATGTGTTAGGATTCACTGATATTTGAATACTGTCAAAAGAGCACAGGAGTCCACTATAATCACAGTGCTAGAATTCACAGCAAATCTGTGATAAAGTAATTAAACAAGTAATTCACAATTTCAGCCCAATACTCAGGTGATCAGTTTTTCCAATTTCACGTTCCTTCAAACCTCAATGATTGTTATGGGGCCAGACTTTTAAAGAAGAGTTATCATCTGATTTATTTTTACTTTGTGTGACTGTCTATCATAAATGACCTGTCTTGTTTTCTCATGCTCTGATTAACTTCTTGATATAATCAGTCTTGGCTGTTGTTATTAATGACTTTGGGGCAAAGAAGACTCTCCCTGCGGCCATGACAGGACTGCTCTCTTAACACTTTCCAAAACAACCTGAAAGCCTTTACTGACTAGTGCACTTGAGTATTTTCTGTTAAATGTGTGTGTGCATGTGTGTGTGTGAGAGTTACAGTGTGAATGTTATTTCATAAACATCACATGTGTCAGGTTTGACAGTGGGAAAAGTTGGAAGAATTGTGAAATCAATTCGTTGTCATGCTGAATGATTTCACTAACTGCCACTACTTCGGTGGCACCACATCATTTTTTCAAAGCTGTGTAACCCCAGGTTAATAATTTACATGTGCTACAATGCTAATTTGGAGGTGAACGCATCATAATAACCATATTTGATTAAACATCTCCAAGCTTTTTAAACTAATTTCCATGACTGCAGCACAGTGACATGTTTACCACAATACTTAGTATATTGCAAGAATTTAGCATTTAAAATATTTTGACTAAATACCTATTAATGTTCATATTTTCAACAGCAGGGTGGATTTCTCATCATATAGAAAATGCACATATAATGACTCAGGAATGGAAAACAGGCTCACTCCATAGAAAGCCTGGTTCATTTTCCTGATAAACAATGTAGAGACAGGAAAGTGCATTGGTATACATCCTGGTTTCTTTGTATCTTTCGCCGCTTGATAATGTAATTTAAGAGCTACTTTCAAGCAGATCAGTTGAACTTCCGGAAAAGAACTGCAATTCTTGTAGCATAAAAGGTAGCTATTTATAATCTGAATATTTCTCATGGTGGGCCTGATATACAGCACACAATTTACAAAAACTTTATCCTCTCACAAAAAATCTGAGTAATATCCAGTGACAACCAGTTGTTGTTGATGTACACATATCAAATGTAGCTGAATAAAAACTATAAAAATCAACGTACAGAGAAAGAAAAATGCTCTCATCCTACATTTATGTAATTCAGTGAGCAAAAATTTGATTAGAAGAAAAAACACACAAGGCATTTGCATAATTCCCCGGGTGGAAAATTCAGTTACAGGAAACTGAGACAGGAAAAATTGAATGAGACACCACTCTGTATGTTGTAAATACTTATTTTTCTTTTTCACATGTACCCAATTTCTTATTGTGTTCTTTAAGCTTTATCACATATCCTTTCTTTCAAATCAAGGTGTCTGGATGGTCATAGTTTCATGTATTAACAGTCAACCACACTGATCTGTTGCAAACAACTGGGAGAAATTGAAGGTTGAGGGATGGTAGTCACTGCATGAAAGAAAGGGACGGACAGGAGGAGCAGGAGTAAAGGGTAATGACAAAGTGCAAGGCTGTGGGCAGCACGGCTATGAATAGCCATCTTTATCTTCACTGAGACGGCTACGTTTTGGATGCTGGCTGTTTACATGTGTCAAGCCTTTTGCAGGGTAAGAGTGAAGAACCTGCCGATTTCCATGAAACCAGAAAGAGAATGGATGAAGGTAACACCTTAAAAATGCAGGGTTGACGAAGCTCTTGAGGAGAAATAAGAATACACATTGTCTTCTTAATATTGTTTGGCATATGATTTACTGTATTTATGAAAGTTTCTCTTATATATTTTTTATATATATTGTGAAAGGATCTGCTACAAAACACTTTGCCATAGCCTAGTCTATGGCATCAAAAAGTTGAATACAATCAGTGCTTGGATCTTTTAGAAGAGGATGTCAATGTGTGAGGTGACATTTTTCAAACCTTTGTCAGGTATATAGCTAACAGATGCTTCATAAACGGATATGAAACAGAAATTATACATAGATACACAAAGAAACAGAGTACGAGAGATAAAAGACAGAGAGAGAGAGAGAAAGGAAGGTACCACTGGATCATGTGGCAGCTGCAGGTGAGGATTTCGATCTAACAAAGGACATGATAGTGATTTTACCAAAGGCAATGGTTCCTACATTAATAGTACCCCTAAATCAGTTTGATCTCAAATTGATTTTTTAAATTAAAAATGTTAGCATGTAACAATAAGCTATTACTGTTTTTCTCCCCAATGGAAAATATTTAGCCTGTTATAAATGATGATTAATAGATTGTTCAGCCACCTGCCACCCCCCTTCTTTATTTATTCATTCATTTATTTATTTATTCATTCATTTTTAACTTTTCC
Organism: Fistularia tabacaria; assembly: GCA_901007705.1. Taxonomy (NCBI): domain Eukaryota; kingdom Metazoa; phylum Chordata; class Actinopteri; order Syngnathiformes; family Fistulariidae; genus Fistularia; species Fistularia tabacaria. The sequence goes on along the minus strand of CAAKHD010004950.1, from coordinate 124,323 downwards.
TCTAAACACATCTATTGCAGGGTCATATCCAAAAAGCACTGTGTAACGAACCATCTGGCTTGTCAGGTTTGCTAAAAGTGACAAACAAATAATTCAATGGATTTGTAGAGCCCATATTTCAGACTAAACACCCCTGGTAACCAGGGATACATGAAATGTTAATGTTTCTAATCCAAAAATACACTAATAGTGTTTGCATTTGAAAATTACTATCGGTTTGTATGGCTTTGTGGAACAAGCAAAAAAAATGAATGAAAACTAAGATCACATTGGACCAAAAGAAAACAATCCATTTATTGAGTTCCAACAAGGGTGTAAGAAATATTGTAACAACATTTTTATATTCTGAGACCGAACGAGTCTGACAAAGACTTTGCTTTCGGTGACCACCCTTCTTGTTCTATTTAATCCCCTTAAACCAAGCTTTGATTTTTTTTTTTCTGCTCAAGCCAAAATTGTTGGCACCCCTTTACAAACAGTTAGATTATACACGCCTGGGTGTTTTAGACAAATTCAATGCCAGCACCCTGTAACAACAAACAACACAAATATAAATTCAAACTTAAGCAACTGGCCATCATTATGCACAATACTAATTTCCACGAAAGGTGATTATTTCTGCTTAGTCTTGGAGGGTATTAAATTGCACAGATGTTCCTTTTTTGTTTACCTCTAGGTTTCTTAACATACATGTGTGGGTTTAAGTGCTGCTTGTTTTCACAGTCCACTTTTCCATGAATGTTAAAGCCCAAATGATCATCCCAGTGGAACATCACAGTCCTTTATTCCTCAAAACATTTCACAGAGATGTCTTTGCATTGCTCGTGCAGTGCCTGGGGTGTTATGTCTCTCTAGAAAGCTGTGAAGGTAATGGTTGGCAACCCGTAAGCATTAAGACATTCATCTATGCCCTCACTCTAGGATAACTAGCTCCCTGAGCCTCACTGCAATTTAGTCAAGCCTCCGAATAATAAGTTTACCTACTGCGGTGAGCTTCAGGCTCCTACATATCTTATTTCCCAGTGCCCCTGTCACCCACTTTCTGCCAAAACACTCTTGCACTCTTGCCTAGTTGCAAGAGATGAAAAACAATTCTGTTGTGGCTTCCGGATAAAATTATAAGAAAAAGAAAACAACGCCTTTGTGCTTCATTGATTGGCCTGCGCCGAACTTGGAGTAATTTGTCACAACCCTTTTTTTTTTAAATCGGACAGAAAAGACATCCTTTTTCCTTTGATAAGGCACTATGGTCAGATATCTCCAATTTCTTTTGAGGTATAATCAAATTCACACATGAGCAAGTGTGATTAATTCACATCTTTGCATGCCTGTGCAGGAAGCCAAACATTTCTGTATCTCAAATTTTTCTTTGTTTTGGGGGTTGCAGTTCCAAGATAGTGTTTCTAACTAATAAGAGAGTCAGGCTGTGTAATGAGGACATTTCCCCTGCGGTTTGGTACTATTTTAAAGTGCTGCCAAACTTGGTCTGCAGACAGAAAGATTTGTGGAGTCTGTGGGAGTATGTTTACATGCATACTTACAGTAGATGTTTGTGTATAGCCAGTTATACATGTTTGTTTCTACTGTAGGTGCCCTTATGTTTAAATTGATGCAATTTAAAAGGTTTTCAGTGTGAATTTTTTCCAAGCAGTTTATGCATAACTGTCATTGCCATTATCTCCAGCACTTGGTATGAGCTTTGAAATAGTGAGTGGCACACTGGGTGGGGGTGAAAAGCTTGAGACACATAGATATCGCAGACACACTCAGACAGACTCCAAGAAAAGTGACAGTAATCAGATAAAATTTGTTTTTATTACTTTATCTTCTTCAACTCTACTGAAACACAGCACAACTGAAACACTGGAGTTGAGATTCAAGCTTTTCTGAGAGGTTTATCCAAATAGTCAGTCAACCGGTTTGGGCTAAAGATTCATGTCTGAAGAAGAGGCCCTTGGTTCAGTTCTGACAGGGGGCCCTACTTTTACTAGTTTGTTCGTTCTCCTCATGTATGCGTGGCTTTCATCCAGGTTTTACAGTTTTCTCCCGCAGACCATAAAAATATGTTTGAATGACAGAGTGAATGGTTGTATATCTCTACATGCAGCCCTATGACTGACAGGTGACCAGTCAAGGGTGTACGCTTTCTATTGCCCACTGACAGCTGTGATAGGCTCCAGCAACTCTACGTCCCTGAGTGCAGGATAAGCTGTATAGGTGGTGAAAGAATGAATGAATGAATGAATTATATTGAAGTGAGATGATTTCTAAAAAATCTTGGTATGATAGAAGAGCTTAATTGTTATTGAAATCTGCAATACAATGATATAAATTAATTTTGTTGATAATGAAACTTCTCTGTTGTTCAAAGTTTATATCAGTTTTAATTTAATTGTTTATGAATGGCTGGGAAGGTTTTTCTGATGAAAAACCTGTCAACCCTTTTTTTTGTTTTGATGAGTCTGTTGTCCACAAAAGAGAAACTCAGATTGAAAAAGAATGCAGGCGACCTTTGAGAAAACATTGCTGATGTTTACCACAACCAGAGACTTGTTTTTGTTAAAAAATGCATTGCAAGAGAAAAGCACCGATTTCACATTTTTAAATCTGCGTCATTTCAGGTGCAAAAACAATGCTCGTTTTGTGTGATGCCTTAATGCTCATGCAGATTACAATCAGTAGCCCAACTATTACTTCCAAATTCCATCCATCCATCCATCCATCTTCCGCCACTTATCTGTAATCGGGTCGCGGGGGCAGCAGCTGGAGCAGGGAGGCCCAGACCCTCTCCCCGGCCACGTGGTCCAGCTCTTCTGGGGGGACCCCATGGGGCACCCAGGCCAGCCTGGAGACGTAGTCTCTCCAGCATGTCCTGGGTCTTTCCCATGGCCTCCTCCCAGATGGACATGCCCAGAATACCTCCCCCGGAAGGCGTCCAGGACGCATCCTTACCAGATGCCCGAGCCACCTCATCTGGCTCCTCTCTATCCGGAGGAGCAGTGACTCTACTCACAGTGACTACCCACAGCTCCTGACCATAGGTGAGGGTAGGAACGTAGATCAACTGGTAAATTGAGAGCTTCGCCTTCTGGCTCAACTCCCTATTCACCACGACAGACCAGTACAGAGTCCGCATCACTGCAGACGCTGCACTACTTCAGCAACTTCAGCTCCGGAGCACTGCTTCCCTCCCCTGAGACACCAGATGTTGGACCACAATCTCCTCGAAGCCAACCAGAAGTAATTCTCCATGGCCTCCCCGAACTCCTCCCATGCCCAAGTTTTTGCCTCGGCGACCGTCAAAGTCGCATGACGCTTCGCCTGCCGGTACCTGTCTTGTACCGCAGGCCAAAAAGACCTGAGAGGACTCCTTCTTCAGCTTGACAGCATCCCTTACCGCTGGGGTCCACCAGTGGGTTCGAGTGTTGCCGCCCCAACAGGCGCCAACTGCCTTGCGGCCACAACTTAGGGCTGCCACCTCGACAATGGAAGCGCGGAACATGGCCCATTTGGACTCAATGTCCCCCGCCTCCCTTAGAACTTGGTTGTAGCTCTGCCGAAGGTGGGAGTTGAAACTCCTTCTGACAGGGGACTCTGGCAGATGTTCCCGGCAGACCCTCACATTATGTTTGCGTCTGCCAGGTCTGGCCGGCCTCCTCCCCACCATCGGAGCCAGCTCACTACCAGATGGTGATCAGTTGATAGCTCTGCCCCTCTCTTCACCAGAGTGTCCAGGACATGCGGCCGCAAGTCCAACGACACCACCACAAGGTCAATCAAAGAACTGTGGCCTAAGGTGCGTTGGTGCCAAGTGCACATATGGACACCTTTATGCCTGAACATGGTGTTCGTATGGACAATCCATAACGAGCACAGAAGTCTTATAACAAAACACCTCTCAGGTTCAGATCGGGGGAGCCGTTCCTACCCATCACGCCCTTCCAAGTTGCACTGTCATTGCCCACGTGAGTAGTGAAGTCTCCCAGTTGAATGAGGGAATCCCCTGAAGGAGCGCTCTCTAGCAGCCCCTCTAAGGACCCATAGAAGGGTGGGTATACTGAACTGCTGTTTGGTGCATAGCCATAAACAATAGTCAGAGCCCATCCCCCCACCTGAAGGCGGGGGGGAGGCTACCCTCTTGTCCACCGGGTTGAGCCCCAACATACAGGCGCTGAGTCGGGGGGCATGCAATATGCCCACACTTGCCCGTCGCCTCTCGGCGTTAGTACCTCCAGAGTAGAAAAGAGTCCAGTCCCTGTCGAGAGGCCTGGTTCCAGACACCATGCTTTGTGTCGAGGTGAGTCCAACTATATCTAGTCGGAATCTCTCGGCTTCGCACACCAGCTTGGGCTCCTTCCCCACTAGAGAGGTGAAATTCCATGTCCCTAGAGTCAGCTTCTGCAGCCGAGGGTCGGACCACCAAGGTCCCCTGCTCTGGCCACCGCCCGGCTCACACTGCACCCGACTCCCTTGGCCCTTGGGAAAACTAGGTCCAAAGTTCTATTTCATCATGACGTCTTCTGAGCCGTGCTTTGTCTGGCCCCTCACCTGGGACCTGTTTGCAATGGGTGACCCTTCCAGGGGCATAAAGCCCCTGACAACATAGCTCCCGGGATCACTGGAACATGCAAACTCCTCCACCATGATAAGGTGGGAACTCAAGGAGGGGTACTTCCAAATTATTCAAGCTAATTATTGGGAACAATATCAGCTCTTTGTAATCTAACTCATGACGAAGTCAAATGTTTTGTCATAGAGTTAGATAAGTTGTCTCAACACAAAGAGTAATTAGTAATACACAGGCTTTAGCTAATTTTAAACAATGGCATAACCAAGTCAGTCTTGACCTCAATTAAAATGCCAAAGCAAGATTCGAAGCAAGCCATCCAGGCCTGGTAGTCCAAAAATACCAATAAATACTAACTGCTGAGTAAATATTAGGCATTTACAGTCCCTCTTTTTCTGCAGACTGGAGCAATAGCTGCAGAAATTATTTAGATGAAATCTACTGCAGCTATAAGTATAACGACCTGAGGGCCCTTATTTCTTAACGTATACCATGTGCTTTAACATAACTCTGATGTGTGTATAATATCAAGTACAGAATTCAAAAGATCACATTTACTATTTACTTTATTTATCGTGCATACAAATGCAGGTTATGTATAATTTGTATATATGGGCTTTTTTGTTATTTTGTCTTTCATATTTTTCTTCTTCTTCTTTCCAGCTCTGACAAATGTTAAGCTTTGGGCCATCGATCGACAATGTTTTCAGACGATCATGATGAGGACAGGCCTCATTAAGCACACAGAATATATGGAGTTTCTAAAAAGGTAAGGAACTAAGTTAAAAGGACAAATGTCCTGAGCAGGGATTTGATCTGAAATGTGTTTCATGTGCTACCACAATGAATTCACAATATATTTCAGCTGTTTCTAAGTTTTTCTCACTGTCTTTTTAGCTAATGTCTTAGATAAGCTAAAGTGAGTTTGTGATGTGTCACTGAAGATATAATTCACTGATCTGGTAAAATTCCCTGGAACCTGTTTCTTTAATGCATTCATTTGTATAAGTGAGGTACAACCATTTCTCTCCAGAGACACACATTATTACTTAAAAGGCCCGTTGACGGTTTTACTGGCTTGCATGCAGTGTAGGATAAAAGAAAGACTCACCAAAAGACAGGGAGAGCCATGTGCAAAGTGTATGCAAGATCCATGAGATGTGATTACAGGATAAATCTTTCTCACTGCTGATATAGGCTCAACTCTCCTGCTTTTCCATCATCGTCTTTGGTCTTCACCAGGCCAATTAAAAATGGTTTAATGTCAAATCTGCATTACTTGTGAATATTTCACTTTCACAGGACATTATTATTCCATTTATTATCATGGAAGGACACACTTTGTGTGGGTTCACTCCCAGACAAAACCTCATGAGTCACTGTGATCAAGATCGGTCTGTCACTGTTTGACAGAGGTGTTTTAGTCGAAGGGATAGATGGATGGAAGCAGCACACTGGAAACTAGGTTTTTTAATGGTTTCACCTACAATGAAGGCAGTAGGACTTGACTTTCTCAGCATAATATAATGTGATATCTACAGTATTTGTAATGCAATTCCTGATATTGCAATTGATGTCATGTTATGTTACATTGAAATGTTCTGAACAGTGTCATATTCAAAAAAAGAAAGTTTACCCAAACTTCATGGCGGTGTGTGGTGTTTCCAGAGACAGAAAGTATTGATACAAGAAAGAGATTAATATACATTGCAAGTTAAAGGAAAGGTAGTAAAAGTATTCATGGTAACTGGTTCCCTTAGTAATACAGTATATGTAACTCCATAAGAAGCCGGAATGTAGCAGCTCCATTTGATAAGCTGTTGGATTATAAAATGCGATATGTTGGATTTACACTGATGAGGGATCATGAAATGATTTGCAAATTAAAAATAAAAGGTAAAATCATTAGAAATAGCCATTTTTTCCAAAAATATAAAAATCATATTAAATTCTGTATGCATTATTTTCAAAGTTGTTTTTTTCCTTTCTCATCAAGTTTATTTTAATCTCAAAAAGTTCGGCTGTTTTAGATTTCTCTTGAAATATTCATGAGTATAAGGACGGATAATTGACTTGTACTCCCTCACAAAATTAAAAAGAACCTGCCTTAAATGTATCTCAAAATGAACAGAAAAACAACATGAAAAGAGTTAGATCAGCTTGGTGATTTGGTTTTTGCCACATTTGTTCGAGAGCCCCTACTGTCCTGTTTTAATCAAATTGAGTAATTTAGTTTCAGATAATTTCATGCACTGAATATGTTTGGTGTGTTCCAGGGTTTCTTGCAAACGTATCCATTTGAATAGGAAATGGCTTTAATTGGAAAATTAATTAGAGGAAGTGTAACAAGTGACAATTTATGAATTTAACATATTTAGTGTTAACCACCTAGTAGTAAGGATCAGAATATTAAACAACTATTGAAGTTAAGGAAAGTCAACAGAAAAATCGGGCACAATATCTGATAGACTCGTGCACCATGAGTTGACTCTCACCTTTTCAGACCTCAGCCTGTACAACAATATTGGCAGCAGTGAAAAAGTTTGTGTATGTCTGTCTGTGCCACCTCGAGAGGACAGTTTCTACAACTCTTGGATATCTTTGGAGAAAAAATATAAAAATAGGTTGCTTTTAAACAATGTCAAATCCAGTTGTTTTTTTGGCAAGGACGGTCTCCCGGGACAACGACAATTCCATGACATTTGCACTTTGGCAGTACCTCTCCCTTTATGGTGTGTCCAAAGAACCCTTTCATGTGAAAAAGGTTATTTGGGAAAGAAGAAGTCTTTAAACCTTCGTTCTCATCATTTGGGCTCTTCAATGAAGTTCTTGATGAAAAAAAGAAACAAAATCACTCCTGCTTATAGGAGTGAGCACTATATTGCAGTTCTTGACTGGTCTTTCATAACAATTCAGCAGAGGACTTGATATTTAATATCATATATGCATTACTGCTCTGATTAGGCTTGCAGTGTGTTTTTAAAGAAGTCTGTGAATGGGAACTCTGACACACTCACACACACTGCACGAGGAAATACAATTACTTCAGTTTTGGGAGGAGGATTAACTTCAAAGTCGTAATCATATTTCATCTTATGCCTTTGCTTGAACAGAGCGCACATGTTTATATGTGACATGGTTCTCGAGCCAAATTGCGGAAACAAATTCGGAAGTTTGTGTTTTAAATCAAATAGTAGATGCTTCAAGATTGTTCCCTAATGAGATCACCAACACAGCCTAGGTCTAAAAAAATATGTGACAGTGAACTGACATATATAAAGTGGGGGACTTTTACTAGACTCTGTCCGTTTCCTTTTAGATCAGACTTCCTTCACTCCTTTTACATAAAACTAGCCATAAAATAAAAATGCTGACTACCTAATCTAACCTTTACCCACATCTCACTTGTACTGGAATTTGATTTACAAAATAAATACTTTAATAAATTATCACATTTTAATGCACAAAAGACCTTGTCTTTTTTTAATGAAATATTCTAGTGTATATCAGACAATGAACTTTTCTCCTCTCTAAAACTGTTTTTTTTAGCAGTTCGAAATACTAAACAAGGAATGACCTTTACAATTATTTTCCCAGTTTGTTACCACCATGTGTTTGCTCTCAGTAGTATTTACCATTGAGGGTGATTTCCTTTTGACCAAGGTTTATATAATGTGTAGGACAGTGGATTGATATATGTGAGGCTGGTGAGCTATAATTCAACTCTCTCTCCTTCCTTTTAGATAACACTTCCTTCCTTCCTTCCTTTCAGATAAAAACAAAATAGCCATAAGGCAAAGAATAAAAAAAAAAAACCAGATGCCCATCTGCCTTATAGTTCACCGCACAGACATCATTCATCAGACCTTCTTATCAAAGCTGTTGTCGTTTTAGTTGTTTTTAGAATGTTTGTAATGACAAGAAAGCCTAAGGGATACATTTCCCCAACAGCTTCTGCTGGGCTAATTATGGTTATACCACAATGAAGCTAAGGAACCATAAATTCACTAAACAGAGTCCCTTTGTTTGCCACCAGCTTCACAGCTCAAGGGATTTAACCTCTGCATGATTCATGTAAAGCAGAATCATCCACTCTGTGCTGAGCTGCTTAGCTCTGGCCTCAGTTGAGGAAGCAACAAACAAGGACTGCACAGTGGCAAGGGCCTGGGTTGGGGGCTGAGATGAGATGGTTCAGATTACTGTAATAAAGCATGGAAAATGAGAGGGGAGAGTCAGATGGAGAAAAAGAGAGGGAGATGCTATGGAAAGATAAGGCCTTTGTTCACCAACAAAGGTTATTTTCTCTCCCCCTTGATAAACATTGGGTCAGTTTTATTGAGTAGGCTTGATAACATGCATACAGCATTCAAAAAGGCTGCCAGGGAGCCAACAGAGCAAACATTACCACCTCAGTCTGGTGTGTTCAAGCTTATGAGCTAATACTCAGCTGTGTATACTAAACACTATGTCCGGTTTATGCTAATATGTATGTACTGTAACAAGACAACCAAACACCCTTAGCATAGCATTGATCTTCTTGAGTACCTTAATGTAAATTAATCTTCAACTGGGCTCAGTCTGGCCAGACGCAACCTATAACTTTCACTTTCTTCAACATATATATGGGTCAATTAAAAAGATCCATCCATCCATCCATCTTTCGCCGCTTATCCGTAATCGGGGGCAGCAGCTGGAGGGGGGGACCCCAAGGCACTCCCGGGCCAGCCGAGAGACATAGTCTCTCCAGCGTGTCCTGGGTCTTCCCGTGGCCTCCTCCCAGATGGACATGCCCGGAATACCTCCCCCGGGAGGCGTCCAGGAGGCATCCTTACCAGATGCCTGAACCACATCATCTTACTCCTCTCTATGCAGAGGAGCAGTGGCTGTACTCTGAGCTCCTCCCAGATGGCCGAACTTCTCACCTTGTCTCTAAGGGAGAGTCCGGCCCTCGACGGAGAAAACTCATTTTGGCTGCTTATATCCGCGATCTCATTCTTTTCGTCACTACGCACAGCTCATGACCATAGGCGAGGGTAGGAATGTAGATTGACTTGAAAATTGAGAGCTTTTCCTTCCGGCTCAGTTCCCTCTTCACCACGACAGACCGGTACAGAGTGTTCATCACCGCAGACGCTGCACCGATCCGCCTGCCGATCTCCCGCTCCATCTTTCCCTCACTTGTGAACAAGACCCCGAGGTACTTAAACTCCTGCACTTGGGGCAGAACCTCTTCGCCAACCGGGAGTGGGCATTCCACCTGATTCCGGTTGAGCACCATGGTCTCGGTTTGGAGGTGCTGATCCTCATCCCGGCCGCTTTGCCTCTCGACTGTGAACCGCTCCAGCGAGAGCTGTAGATCATGGCCTGACAAAGCCAACAGGACCACATCATCTGCAAATAAAAGCAGAGACTTGATCGCATGGCCACCGAACCAGATCCTCTCAATGCCCTGGCTGCACCTAGAAATCTGTCCATGAAGGTTATGAACAGAATCGGTGACAAAGGGCAGCCCTGGGGGAGACCAACTGTCACCGGAAACGGGTCCGACTTATAACCAATGATGTGGACCGAGCTACGACATCGTGCATACAGGGACCGAACAGCCCCCATAATGCGGGTAGGTACCCCATATTCCCAGAGCACCCCCCACAGGAGTGTCCGCAGAACATGGTCAAATGCCTTCTCTAAATGCACGAAACACATGTAAATTAGTTGGGCAAACACCTACGCCACCTCGAGAACCCTGCTGAGGATATAGAGCTGGTTCACTGTTTCACGACCAGGACAAAAACCACACTGCTCCTCCTGAATCCAAGATTCAACGACCCAGCGGACCCTCCTCTCCAGCACCGCTGAATAGACCATACCAGGGAGGCTGAGGAGTGTGATTCCTCTGTCGTTGGAGTACACCCTCCAATCCGCCTTTTTAAAAAGGGGGATCGCCACCACAGTATAGCAGTCGAATGGCACTGTCCCCGACATTCACGCAATGCTACAGAGGCGTGTCAACCAGGACAGCCCTACAGCATCCGGACCCTTGAGGAACCCAGGGCAGACCTCACCCACTCCCGGGGCCCTGCTCCTGAAGAGCTTTTTGACTACTTCAGCAACTTCAGCCCCAGATATAGGTGGACCCCCTTCAGGGTCCCCTGGCTCTGCTTCCTCATTGGAAGGCGTTTCAATAGATTGAGGAGGTCGGAGAAGTCTTCCTGCCACAAATCTACAACGTCCCACATTGAGGTCAGCGGCACCCAGCTCCCACTGTACACAATGTTGACGGAGCACTGCTTCCCTCCCATGAGATGCCGGATGGTGGACCAGAATCTCCTCGAAGCCCACCGGAAGTCTTTCTCCAATTAAAGAGACACAGTTTAATAATAAACAAATATGTGAACCTATCTTTCCTTCACTCTAATATTACCTTTCCTTCCTCCTGCAGCGTTCCTACATTTCACAGCCTACAAGAAGATATTCTGAGTAAGCTTGCGGATGTCCTTGAGGAGGTAAGTGGCTTATTCAAAAGACTGTGAAATCTGCTGCTTTGTGAGAGGATCATGCTCAGTCATACCACACACTTCTAAACGCTCTTTCATAATTTTTTTTTTTTTTTCTGCTTGGAAAATGAAATATATACATGTAGATCAGGTGAAGACAATTGGATGTTTTGTTGGTAAACAGCATTACAGAGTGTAGAGAAGGGATCTTTGTGTGATCCATCTTAATCCATGCTTAGACAATCCAGCTTCGCTTGAAGCTGAAGTCAATATAAATACTGTATAGAGTGCTAAGGTGAAAAAGAACATATCTTTTTGTGCAGGCTTTGGAATCTTGTTATTATTTACAATAAACTATAATTCACTAATTAAAAGCCAATTTGTTGACAGTTGTGGTGAAAAAGTAAGGCCAAGAAAAAAAAGCATGAACCTGATAGGATATTCAACGTGTGGCTGCCAACATCCTGTCAAGTCAGGGATTCATAATCCATTTTACCTCATGCAGAAGGGTAACATGCACTTTAATTGTACTGTGGCAAAATAACCTACATTCAGCACCGTACTCTCGGTTTCCATGTTTATTTCCTGCCAATTTTCTAGATGACTTCTGTTATTTGCATTTATTTATGACGATAAGACCTCTCAACATACTTCCTTGTAATCTGTTCAAGTAATTTTTACTTTACTGTAACAATAATTAGATTGCAATGGTGCCATTTCAGTTTACATGGCTTGATTGATTCACATTCATGTGCAGATGAAAGGAAATCAATTGTCTCCTGAAAAGGAGGAGATACATTGGACAGTCTTAGATGTCATAGCATGGGCTACAAAATGTTGAATGTATTTTGTAACCTGTATTTTCCTTGAACCACAGTTTACAGAATATCTGTAAACCCATCATGCTGATGTTTTTATTTTGAGATGTGTCTGAATATAAGATTTTGCCCACCTGCACACAACTTGTTTGATGTTTCTTCCAGCATAATCTAGCTATGCCACCATATTGTCTTAATACAGTTGGTTTGCGCTGCTGCGTTTAGAGATTTATTTTGTTGGATGATGAAGACTGTAGATCTGTGTGTCCTTAAACAGCTGCCATTCAACACCAGTGCGATAACAAATAGCAACAATATGTGACAATTCAATGACCTTAAATTCTGCATTGGGAAGCCAAGTATCTGATCAAGTCATTTGTGAATAATGATCAGTTTGCATCAAGGGAAAAAGTAAAAAGGTCAAGGCGGAATAAACCCTTTTTACCTTCTAGTGAATTAAACTGTGAATTGACTGAATTGTTTCACTGTGATGACCCTTGCAAATATTCTATGCCGGTCAGTACAATCTTGTTGTTAATTCAGATGTTTTTTTTCCAAGTACCAAGTTCCACATAAATATATCACTTGGATTTAAAATGCAGAAAATCAATGCATTATCCATTAAATAATTTTTCCAACTGTCAAGAAAATAAAAACAGAAGCCAATAGAAGTAATGACCTCAGCAGTCAGTTCAGCAGTATTAGCTTAATCTACTTGCAACATCAGATTTTCTTTGTGACCACAAAGAAAGTAGTTTGCGATATACTTGCAGTATGACTGTACAATGTATAAAATAGAAGACAGTAGAGAGCCCCCATGTACCATTTTGTACCATGTAAGGAATTGTAAAGAGGCAGTCAGTGGTTTCAGTGCTACACGGCTGTGGCATACAGTAACTATTTATATATTAGGGCATTTACACTGAAGGGCAGTTTTTTTTCAATAGAAACCATGGAAGAACACTGGCGGGAGGAAGCAGAATGCTATGCCCAATCTGTGTAAGAGGCGAATTTGAAAGTGTCAAATGGAATTTCTGGGGTGTTTGACATGAACTCTCACATTTCAAGTTTTTCTTCAAACATGCAGAGGTGCTACAAGCTTGCAGTACTCTCCATGAATTGTCTTTTCTTCTTCTGTAGAGACTAATTTGGTATGCCATCTAATTATGATTGGTAAGATCATGCACTTTTCTGGAAATATGTTGAAATCTGCACAATATAGGTGGTGCTATTTTGATTATTTTGTCTGCAAGGGGAATGAGAAATTTTGCTATGATGCTCAAAAGAAACTATTTTTGTAGAAATTTCTATTCAGTGAGGTTGGTGTTCAACTAAAGAAAGCAAAACAACAACATAACAACAGACCCAATAACTGACTTGCAGATGCTAATGAATCAATAAATCAGTCAAATGCATCCCAGGCATGATCCAACATACCCTGGTCAGTGTTCTCAGGGCGAAGCAGAACAGATGACGTGAGTTTAAATACTAATCCAACAAAGACATCTTACACCAAGTATCCTGTATAATGCAATGTCAAACTTTTAGACATACTGTATTTTAACTTCTTAGGATGACAAAGTAAGAAGCAATATTAAACTACAAAAAAACGAAATTAATTCAAATTGGTTATAATCATTCAGCAAATGTTAGTTTTTGAAGTGTTTAGTTACCGTGATATTGCTTTTAGGTTACGCTGCCTAACCCTGCCATAATTTCTAAACTTTTAAATTTTTAAGTGACACATGTAAGACAAGAATCATACATTCATCTCTCAAACTGAATAAAAATGTGACATGTGACTTGTCCTGGGTATGGGATAAACCTGTAGTAATTCACTTGGTGAATCCATGGATGATAGAAGTAAAAAGTATTGATTTCTGTCAGTAGTCCCAGATGAAGTGTTCAGTGTGTCTTGTCAGGATTGTCTGCCCTTGTATTGTGAAAATCCCATGCTTCTCGACACAAAACAAACTTCTCAACATAGAGGTAATTAATACCATGTTCCATTGTCTCAAACCCTTTCCTGAAAGAAACTGCCCTTGGACGAAATGCAATGTAATTATTGGAGGTTATTCTTAAGAACAAATGATGTTTATGGGTGTGAATGTGTTCTACCTGCAAGTGCTGTTATATTAACTGAACTTTCTGAATTATTGGTTATGGAAAATATATTGATACATCGTTAGCATTCATTAATTGTAAATCCATAACTGACCAAAAGATTTGATGCATTGTCATTCATTTATTTATCACTTATTTGTTTATTAATATTCAGTGTTGCAGTACACATCAAAGCAAACAGTGGGCGGAAGGCAGAGAAATACCCTGGACAGCTACCAGTCTGTTCTCTTCATATGAAAAAGCAAGATTATAATAAAAGCAAAATAATAATTGTATATTATCTTGCTGCACCTGTCTCTCCTCTTATCTCCTCTTCTCCCCTCTGGTCTCCTCTCCTCTTCTCTTTTCACCTCTCCTTTGCTTTCCTCTCACCATATTGTCCTCTACCATCCCCTTCTGTCCTTTCTTCTCTCCTTCTCTTCTTCCCTTGACAGACACATTATGAAGATGGAGAGTACATCATCAGACAGGGGGCTAGAGGAGATACCTTCTTCATAATCAGTAAAGGAAAGGTAAGAAGCCATTTCAAAATAATCTTCACTGACATCACAAAAGAGGGCATCCTGCCACACACAGCAAAAAGGTAGATGCATTTGAATCAAAGTGTTAGTATTTTTGGGTAGAAGGTGGCATCAATCATCTTGAGATGGAAAAGACAGGAGCTCTCCCTCTTTCATCATTCTGTGCACTGGTAGTGGAAGCAGCTAGAAAAAGAGAATGGAGTCACTTTCATTTCACCTTTCTGTCATCACCACCAGCTCTCCCACCGAACAAAAATGGCATACTTTGTCAACTGTTGTTCATTTTCTTGGTATGGTTTAAAGTTGGAGCATGTTCATCCTCCTTCACCTATTCATTTTTCTTCTTCATTCTGCCCTAGCTCTTTGTCAAGGTTCTGATTAGGCTCAAGTGTCGACTTTCACGCTTCACTGTCCATGCTTCTACTACCTCTCATTGCAGTCATTGTGTACTGGGCAATAATAACATTCTCTGAGGCAAGTAAATGTCTAAAGGGGAAAATGAAATTAAAGAGAGATGTTAACACATTGGCGACATTTTCTTATGGATCACAAATTCAAAAATGTGAATGTCACTGTAAAGGGTGAAGATCCATTGTCTCTTTTTTCCTCTCTTGACCTAAAACTAATGATCCCGGTCACACACCAATATGATTTTATTCATACAATAGGTGCAGATATTACCCAGGCCCTTATACTGTACATCCCTGACCTTAATGCTTTCTACATAATACTCAATCTGGACATCACATCAAATCACATCACACTGACACGTGTATCTGCACAGTGACACACATTTCCCCTGGACTCTCTACTTCCTCTATTTAGGTGTTTATCTGTCTACAGCAATCGGATCATATTACATCATGCATAATCATGCTGCCACACAGGTGTGGAAAGCATTACAATGTGGCAATGCTGGCTATTCTGCCACACCTGGAGCAAAACATAACTGGACAAAGTCACAAATCAGGCAAAATAATACCACTTCTTACTCTATCAAGTATCACTTGAATTTTTCAGTGCAAACATGCCCCATCACTCATTTTTCATCTGGCTAATGAAGTGGTCAGTTTCTCCTCCCAGATCTTACACAGAGACATGCTGTCACCTAGTAGTTACAAGCCAGTCATGCACATAGAAAACTGTCACATCAGTTCTCATTCCCTGTGTGTGATAGTGTGAATACCAAATCATCAAGACAAATCATTTACTTGCCTATTTCTTTTGTGATTAAAGTTGTATAAATGTTATGTATTAAATCCTCTTTTGAACTGAACTGTCTCCCCTAATTTAATCTTTTCACATCTTCATACTGTTTTCTCTCTGTCAACCCATTCCTTTCAACTCCTGCACCATCTTTTTCTCTGTCACTCTTAACTATCCTCCGCCTTGGTGTGTGCTATCGCACCAGGTTAACGTGACCAGGGAGGACCTGCCCAGTGGAGAGCCTGTCTATCTGCGTAGCCTTGGGAAGGGGGACTGGTTTGGAGAAAAAGCCCTGCAAGGGTAAGGCTTTCTAATAATGCTTCCTCTTTGAATTTAAATCTTCTGTTGCTCTGCTATTTCTGTTTCTACTGATGTCACCCACTCTGCCTCTAATTTTCTCTCACAACCTGCATTATTCTTGCATTGATTTACCATCAATCAATCTCTATCTTTTATCTCCACCTTATTTTTCCACTACTCACTGTTTTTAATGTCCGTGATAACATGATGTTTATCAAAAAAAAAAAAATTGCCACGAAAATGAAACTTCAATCCCAAAGATTGAGTTTTGCAATAATACTTAAACTCAAGAGGTGTAATGTAAATAGAAATGCCGTTCCAGGCTCTTCTTTCTCAAGCTCTGTTTTCACAAATCACAAGTAACGAGCCTAAAAACAAAACAACACAAAACAGAACAAAAATCTGCAAATAATGTGTTTTATACAGCATCATTACTTCAAGCTGTCTTAAATGTAATCACAAACAATTTTGTTTCATTTTTGATGGAGGATTTTATGAACATGTGTGTTGAAATGGTGAGCTTAATTGTTGCTATTAGCCCCACACCCAGTGTAAATGGAGATACTTAGAGAGGCCACCATTACAAACATTTGGATGCCTGTGGTGGAACATGTATTCTAGCAGTGTACATGCACACATTTTGATAGTAATTACACTGTATAACCTGGGGAGATAACTGGATTCAAAGCAACTGCAGCCAACACCCAAGCTCTTGTCTGATGTATAATATCAATAAAAGAACTATTGTCCTAATGTCCTTGCCATTACTAAGTGCTATTTTTTTAAAATGTTATTTCTTGCCTGTCGTTACGGTTTTCCCCCATGGATAGTAAATTAGATGCAAATAGTCTTAAACATTTGCATGAAAGGGGTCAAGTTCCAAAATGAAGATACACAGAGCCCCAACATCTGGGTGGATGCGTGTTAAAATTCAAACAAAAAAAAAACTAAGATGTAGATGTCGCCATCTAGTGGTTGAAGAGTGGGAAAACTCCATCAACGGAACTCTTAAACAGCTATCCTTCAAGAGCTCATGAAAGGCATCTTAAAATGCAAAGATAAGGCACGGTGGAAATAAGTATCCAGAGAAAACATAACACAGTTTTTTTGTTTGGGATATTTCATTTTCCTCCGTTCTTTTTTTTGAATTAAATTATCGATGTTTCGTCAAAGCGACAGCTGGGATTGTGCAGATGGTTGCACTCTCTCCATATGCTAAAAACTAATGACTATAAGGTATGAAAGATGACAGGGCATTAAAATGTATGCAAGCCATGTGAAACACAGTGAAGCTTCATCTCTTGACAGAAGGTGGAGTTGGTTCCCCCTACAGAAATCAGATCCCGTTACATTAATCAGAAATAAAAACCTGCTTTGTGATGAATGAGACGGTGACAGAAAGCACTCATTTGAAATAAATACAGCAGCTGTGCTAATTTAACAACAAGCACATCAAAATTCAGGAGTTTTTTCAGGAAGTGCTATTGAAATTTGCTTCAAACAAAAATGTACTCGCACACGTATATTTAAAAACAATTTTTAAGAGGTATGATTTTGAAAGGCTCATTAATGCACCTTGAAGACAGATTGTTTTAATCAAGAGATCCATAGCTTATCCTCTTTCAAGAAAAGTGAGTGCCTCTGTTCAGCATATGGTTGGAATTGTTGTTTATTGTGTTGAGTGCCCCTTGTCTTGGAGTGTCTTCAGCGACAGGGGCCTATTCATTCAGGGCTTTGATGGTCATCTCTCACAAATTTAAATGATTGAGATGCCGGCCATCTTTAAATCAGGCTTTTGATCACAGGGCTCTTCTGTAAGCCCATCTTTTTAATTAGAAGTTAACTGTGTGTGTGTCCCTGTGTATGAAACTCAATAGCCCCTACTCAGAGGTTACTCCGTCTGTCTGGAGACACAGTCTTTGATCTGTAGGACCAACATATTTACAAATCAAAGACTTTTCTCCTGCCAGCTTCCTAACAGTTTGTTGATAGGAAGCCTGAGCACTGATGTGACTTGTATGTGCACATTAATGAAGCATAAGAAATCAAGTTACATGTTTTCTCCAAAGGCTGAGGCATGAATGAACAGCAAAATGTAGGGTCTGATCCTAATAGCCATATGTTCCAACTGTTGTTTGTACATAGCCATTACCATATCTGATATCACATTCCTCCTGTCATCCCATGGACTTAGAGGTGAGGTGTAGAATCATCAACAACATAGATAGTGAGCACCCCGACCTATTCTTTATGTGCTCTAGCAGAGGACAAGAGCTTGTTAAAGATGTCTGCTGTCAGTCTGATGGTTCCACTTTTAGACCAACAAGTCCCAAGTGAAATCACAGCGAGAGGCTGCATGTGTATGTTTGCCATACGCAACATGCTAGAAAGTACTCTCTGAAGGTTAATCCCATTATTCAGAGGATGTGTTGACATTATTTTGTTTAAAAAAAACTGCTAGAAGATGGAATACAATAAAAATAAATTAATAAACAATAAAATAAATAAAGCCTGCCAATGGATTCGCAACATTGTAGTCTAACAGAAACAAAGGCTGCATTAGTCTGTCATTATCTTAAAAATGCCCTTTACTTCCCCCATTCATTCTTAAGTTTTTTTATGTATTTGTTTTATCTCTTAAAATATTCCACTTCGGTCATGGTGTCCGTTTTTTTACCGTCTGTCTGATGTCTTAAGACCCTGAAACACAAATATCAGGTTGCAGTCGAGCAACTTGCGTCCCAAACTTCCTGCGTGTTGGAACTTGTTGGCCCTTATCTAGTCTCTACAACCCCCACAGACTTAACAACACACACACACATACACAGTTGATGTATATAGAGGATTTTATACATACATATATATGTTTTAATCAAAAAAAAATAAAAGACCATTATTCTGTCACACATCCATAGTCTATTTTAGGACTTGGTAAGAGGGGTTAGAAGAGGCAGTATCAAGATCCATCGAAAGCCAGCTACAGCTTTAATGGTCAACTTTCTCCATATCCATGAATCTTCAATTTCTGTTATGTTCAGTTAGTGGGGCTCAACAGCTGACGCTAAGATCTTGGCCAAACAAGCTGTTTGAATTGTCTGGATACACCATATTTGACATTCTTTTTTTCTATATGTGAAAGTTATCTATTTAGTCAAATTCATTCTATGATTACAATCCATCTTCAAGCAGCTACAGATCAGTCACAGAATAAATAGTTTGCAAAATGGTTACACAAAATGCTTCCTATCCTTCTATCACATCCATTATTATGATTGTACACCAAATGATTTGCTGTAGCACTGCAAAGCCATAGCCTTCTCTTCATAAATTTATTTCAATTAAATTATTTAAATTGTGCCCCATTAAAACCCCTGGTACCTTTATCCATGTGCTCTGTGAATGCTTGGCCATATGGCAGTATTGGAGGACAGTGGGATGTAAGTTGTGCTGATTCTCCTATTAAAAGTGTATCATTTATGATATAAGATGTGTTGATGTAGCACATAGGTCTCTGAAAGTCTCCTTTCTGCCATGGCTTTCTGCCACAGTGCTAATCAATCATTCTGCTACTGGCCCATTCTCAGCCTGCAAGCATGAACATTATTTTAATAACCCCTTTCCCAGGACACTAGATCACGGTTTAATTACCAGGTTTATTTCAACCCTTTACTAGCAATCCACACTGCGGGGTCCCTTCTGTATAACTCCAAATGACATTCGAGACAGAATGCTTTTAGTGTCTCTATGGTTGTGTGAGTCTGCCTGACTATTGTACAATGAATATACGTTGATGTTGCAACATAATTAATAAGAACAAGCCCCAATTAAACGGTCTGACAGATATTGTCCACACTTGTGTTTCACATACAACATCACGTCATTGCTATAGTAGAGCAGCAGGGAGCAGGTGTACGCTGCTCTATAATATCAAACCCTTGAGGACTCTCAAGTATGATTCATCCTTATGTAACCGCTATGTCAATGTAGACCATGTTGTGTTTTTTGTCTGAGGTCACCATGGTGACTAAATTGCACAATTTTCATACATCTTTACGAGACAATTAAACTCATGTAAAAAAACGAGATAATGGTGGCTCTTATTAAAAAAAACTCATGTATCTAATATGTTAAGATGGTTATATAATGATAATTTTATAATCTACTAAACTGGATACATAACATTCTTATCTTACACAGTGAAGACAACTCCGCATACTTGATTGTTAATGTGCATACTATAAAAATATCTTGGTTACTAACAACCAATACAACATTCATTGATATTTAGCATTATTATTTGTATCTTCAGAATATGGAAGATTCCAAATATTTCAATCCACTTGAATTATAAATCTCTATAAGGTTTGCAGTTGGCGAATATGAATTTAGGCATCAGCAGCAAGACAAGTTAACTCCCTAATCCTTTTAATATTTGAATAAACAATATAAAAATGATCGTATCAGGGCGCTTCCTCAATTATGAATTTGAACCAGGTCTGAAAGACTGAAAATTATTTTCTCCTAACTCCTAACAAATCTTACAAAACAAAGCATTTTGATTGATAAGTGTTATGAGAACTACAGCAAAATAATATAATGTAGAGATTATTTTTCTTAGAGGTAGAAGATGTGATGTAAGGTAGGTTAAGGTATAGCTCCATTGTTGTTTTCACATATACAACGAGATTTAAAGTTTTCACTCCTGATCGGCGTCTCATACATGCTCAGGGAAAAAAAAACAAAGAAACCTCCACTCTTTTTACTTGTTCCCAGGATATTTGATGGAATGTTTCAAAGGATCTTCTGCGAGTAATTCAGTCGCCAACCTTGTACATTATAAATAAAAGAACTTCGTTGAGTAATCGGGGGTAGTTTGTGTCTTTAACACCATACATGCATCTTCAAAAAAAGATGACGCAGTTGAGAAATGTTATCCGGGTCACAGTGATTATTGTACAGAAGGTATTTACTTGAACAAGAAGGTTAGTGGTTGCAAAGTGAATCCTGTGTTTGCAGGGAAGGAGTGATCCTGAGAGCAAAAAACAATTACTCGAAGCAGGCATCCTACTCTGACAGAATTTGAAATTAGAATCCATAAAAATTTTGTCCCTCATTCCATCCAAAACACATTTTTCAAATTTCCCAAATGGGGATCAATAAAGCATTGTTTTATCTGATTATGCTTCTTACTTTGAAAATAGGACGGCTATGGTTCTGTATAGTAACCTTGTTGACAAGACAGTTTGGATATCACTATGTGTGTGGATTTCAATGTAATGAACACACAGATGAGCAGGTGGAGCCGTGTTTGCCAGCGTTACGAACATTCTGTCAGATAAAGTGGCTTATCAGAGGTAAATAAAATGCTCTATGTGGCACGCAAGCTGGAGGTCCTGAAACGTCATCTGTTAATATATCCTGTGCCCCGTAGAAGCACTTTTGTCTATGTTCTGCTCTGGAGTCCTCACCTTTCGAAAACGTGTTGTAACCACACCAGCTGTGACCTTTTTCAAAGTGGTCAAGTGGTGAGTGTGAAACGGCTTGTATGTGTATGTGCATGAGAACGGAGGCTGTGCCTGTGTGCGCTTAGAAGAGAGACGGCAGAGTTGACATTGTATGAGGGGGGACTGTCACCTCACATAATGGAAATAGGTTACTGTTTGTCTGATTTCAGATTTGATGCAGTGAGTTATTCCAGCAATTTCATTGAATTTAATCAACTGCTATTACATCTACAATAGAGCCTTGTTTGGCATTGATTAATCCAGCCTTTCACTTTTTTGTTCTTGTTTTTTTTTTGTCTTTTTTTTTACAAAGATGGGGCATTAAGTGATCTGCGTATGGAATATCATCCAAGGAATATTTTGTCTTTTTTTAATTTTATAGCCCTGATTACCAAGATTGCTACTCCATTTGGATTGGAGATTTACTGTACTCCTGACAAGTCTTTTACTGGAGCGTTGCCTTGGATAGCCTGCTAATTCCGCTTATCACCGTAGTACTCTATGCAAAGATTTCTCCAGACTGAAAGATGGATTCTTGGGATACAGACTCTGAGGATTCATGTGACTGGGGTGACTCTTCTGAAGAAGTGTCTGAGAATGAAGATGATGTCAAATTTAATAAAGTGTAATGTCAATCATGTTAAGAACATTTCTCCTGTATGCAAATTATACATTGAATATCTATCTATCTATATATGTATTTATACACACACACACACACACACACACACACACACACGTATATATATATACATATACATACTCATGTTTGGTAGAGAATGTGAACTTATAGTGAAGTCTAGTTTGATTTATGTGAGATTAGACTGTGTGATCTTTTTTCAGAGAGGATATCAGGACAGCCAACGTCATTGCCGCAGAAGCAGTCACCTGCCTTGTAATTGATAGAGAGTAAGTATCCACACTTGTTGCAACAATTCACAACAATTTACATTAGTCTTTTTTGTGACTATCTATTTAATAGATTTAAAGGTTCATGAATGCTGAAATGAATGTGCACCATTGATGAACCTTTCAAAACCACCCAAACTCAATTCATTTTTAATCATCTTATGTTGGTTTAGTTCATTGGTCATGTTATGGAAAAAGTGAATTATGTATGCACAGTACTCAAGTCAGGATTTTTTTCCCTAGATATTAAAATAGTCACACCGCCAAGATACTAGGTGAAAAATGTATCACCCTCTCTAAAGTAACAATCCAAAAGAATTTAGATTTATTAATAATAATAATTATTCGGGGTCATTCGTTCTCTGCATTTAATCCATCATGGACGAACCATGAGCAGTTGGCTACCAACTCGCAGCGCCAGGGGAGCACTTAGGAGTTCACTGTCTTGCTCAACCACACTTAGACACACGAGGAGGAGCTGGGAATCGAACCAGAGCTGTTCAGTTTCAGGGATGCGCCACACTGCCCCCATACATTTCATATGTGTTTGTTAGAAAACAACAATCTCCTTGTGATGATGATTTTTCAGAGATTTTCAAACTTCACATTACTATTTATACAGCTATCAGCCCGAACAAAAATAATCACAAATATGTGTCATTGTTTTTAAAAAGCAAGAATCATATTACTACCCGAGGAAACAGTTTATCTCTGAAGCTTCTCTCGCATTAAGTCGGGCAATGAGAATAGAAGCGCAGATAAGCTGGGCATGGGGACAGGGAGGACATGATATCAGCTTACGCAGGGCCTTCCTCTGGCCTCAGGGAACATGGCAGGCACAAATGAGCCATCCTCAGATCTAGCAAGGGATAGTAAGTGAGTCATGCAGCACAGGTGATTACCACAGCCTTCACTATCCCTTTCATACAAGTAGTTAATATTACCACAGCCTACTCAGCTGTACAGCTTTGTGAGTCTGTGACTGATCTCGCCCATGGTGTTTGTAATTATACCTTTTCTTTTCTCATTATGCATATTTGTGTTCTGCATTTCTGCAAATTGGTGGTGAATTGAATTTAAATGCTGAAACTTACTGGAAACATCAATACAAATGCAGAAACTGCAGTCCAGTAAATGGAAAAAATACAGACTGAAACACAGACAGGGTTAATTGTGTTGCAAGGAGTAAATGAGCCTGTGCAGTAAAAGCAGCCAAATATTTAAAGTAAGCTGAGCTCAAAAACCTGCTTAATGGTCTCAACACCAGCTGCATTGTACCTTGTATGTGACAGCTTAATGGTCCTTGCATGAAAGATTCCCCAGTTACTTGCTCTTTAAGGGTGTTTTCACTTTTTTTGCTTAAACTGCCATCCTTCAGAGAGAAATGAGACAAAATATAGTCCATATTTTTATGTAAATAAAATTATGATAGTGATATTGGCAAGTTCTTCAGAAAGTTAAGCCGGTAGGGAGCAATCCGTATAGGAACTTTATTTAAAATGGATATATTTGATACAATGGATACATAGATGGTTGCACTATTGGTATAAGTTACAGTGTCTTTTCATCACTCTGCAAAATATGTGTGCTCTATTATTATACATTATTAATTATTCATTATTATTCATGGAGAGCCTCTGGTTTGGTTCTAAAATTTCCTCTCATTCCCCCGCTATCATATTGTTTTACTCCTCCTCACAGAAGCTGAAGCTTCTTGTGTCTTCCCAATAATACTTTGGTCCTTATTCTTTAAAAAAACTGCTGATGAATATTTCACGGTGACTGGTAGTGGTTAGATACTGCACTTGCTTCCAATTCTAATTTTGAACACTGCATTGACTGCTGCATTGACTGCTGCATTCCCTCTAACAATAAGCTTTTCATTGATTGCAGTTCGTTTAAACATCTGATAGGAGGCTTGGAGGATGTGTCAAGTAAAGGCCAAGAGGATGCTGATGCGAAAGCCAAGTAAGAAAACTACCATTTGGTATGCCTCATTTAATAAGCAGTCACTATCTAAAATGAAAACATATCACATCTGCTTTTTACCCTTTGCTTTATTCACGTAATTCAACTAATTAAATTTCATTTTCAATTAATTTGTTCCACAAGAGTCTCGTTTACTAGCAACATGCTATAAAAATGTTTTCAGAGAATATGCTGCATGAATGATGCCTTCGGGGCTGTTACATAAAAAAAGAAAACACCAGAGTAATAAGCGAGAAAAAGGAGGCAAATGACCTTCACCTCTGTTTCTGGAGGAATTGCTATACACTTTATTGTCACTATGGAAATGAGAGAATACAACTACAGATGACACACTGTATGTTTGCAATATGTTGGGCATTTTGGGCAACAAGAAACTACATTGACATAATCTGAGTCTTTGTCTTAGTCTGAGTCTTCTCACTCTACAGTGTGTTTTAAGTCAAGGGGGGGAGAAATAAGAACCTGGTCATGACAGATTACAGAAGGTGGGAGAGCAGACGGCTTATCTCCACAGCCAAATAATGAGATATACAGAGAGGGACAAGGAGTTAGGAGGGACAAGGAGAGAACAAGACGGGTGACAAAGCAGAGACCTGCAATGCTTTGGAATTGTAACTGACTCCTTTGGGAAACTCAGTCATTGTGTTTAAAAAGATTAGAACATACATGAGTAGGAAAATGCACTAGAGTCTGAGATAAAAGTGGTGTAAAAGTCGAAGTGTGTTAGCCTGCCTCTGGCGCTCAGCCTTTGGCAGTTGGCTGTTGTGGCTCAACAACTGATCCTTCACTAGCAGATATTTGGGATAAAAAGATGATCACACATTTACTCATCCTTGGTCTGTCAGGGTGCTATTTTAAGACACATTTTATGCAAATTTGTGCTCAATTTTGCCAGGCCATTTTTTTAAGATTTATCATCCACCCTTTTTTTCTAATAAATCATAGCATCTCAATTCTCATTCTCTCTGAAATGTATCTTATTAAAGCCCATTTTCATTCACATTGAGGTAGCTTCCCCTGCACTGTTTGTGTCATCTCTTACTGCAAATCTTGCTCTAAGAAGAGCAGATTTGTTTCTGGGTGAGGAATTCCTGAGTCACGATTCACTGTGATACAACACTCCAACTTGTCACAGCCAAAAACAACTTTACAGCAGTCGTCTAACGATGTGACAAACTGCAACTGCTTTGTGCAAGGCTGAAAGCATATATTTCTTTTCTTTTTAAGGACTTTAACCCAGCTGTTTGCATTATGCACATAAGATGGTAATTTTGGTAATTCTCAATCTGCCATTAGAAAATTTAGGTTTATGAAATTTGTCAATGGACTATTAATAAAAAAAAAATCACAACTTTAAAATTGTCCCCTCAGCTAAACATTAATGAGAAAGCCATGAGTCATTGTGCTGAAATCTACTTGACATATATGAAGCTCAGTAATTGGTAGCAACTAAGAAAATATATTTATTGTTACTTATGTTCTATATCAGTCCTCTTACTGTTTTCTCTACTTTAAGTCACCTATAGGAGCCGAGGCAAAGGATAAGAGAGAAATAGCACACTCATGCATGCGCACAATCATGGGGATTGCATCATTCTTCTGACCTCATCTCCCCACTAATAGAGATGGTCATTCAGTGAGGATACTACTGGACTTGCATCACACTGCTTTTAACAGGTTTACCATGTGATGGTTTTAATTTACATATTATCAGGATCTAACTTTAATTGACATAACCTCAATCACAACTAGGCAAGCAACCAGTAGCTTGTTTCAAAAATGTACATTGTAAAATATATATTTTTCAGCTGAATTCATCCATTACATGAAGCTCGTTAAGTTTTTTTTTCATATGCGAGACCAGCATATTAATGCATGTTTATGCTAAACATAAGATGTACAGAAATGTAAGAAATACAGTACAACAATATTGTATCACTCAGCAAAATTCAACTATAGACAAAGGGAACATTCATCTTTCTGACTCACTTAATTGAAATATATCCATTACTGTAAAATTTCAGAGCAGTTCAGACCTGTAACAAAACTGAGCAAAGAGTGGGGTTTTGTAATGAGGCTGAGCGGAGAATTTCAGTACCTTGTTCAGAAATTCTGTGGCAGAACAAAAACATACTCTAAAATCTGTTTCACACTAAATATTCCAAACATCGAGGGCCAAATTAGGCTCTTTTTGCCTCTTCTATGTCAGCAGATATCATTGTTTCAATAGAACTATGACACAGGGCTATCTTTTTGGCAACAACTTGTTATTTTATATTTTTGCGAAGCTTTCTCACGTTCATTGAACTAATGTATGAGCAATTTAACAAACTCTTAGACATCCTTGGATATAATGATTGTGCAGAATAGAGGTGTGCTTAATCGATTTGGCTATTTAAACTTTCACTTTAACTTATCGTATTATCTCCTTTTTTATCTATTGAGGTTGATGTATTTTTCTATCTCCTGCTGGAGCTGCTGGCAAATATCAAATTCTTTTTAGCAACTTCAGTGACTGCAACCTTGAGTCGAGACAAGTGCTATTCACTGCTTGCATAGAGAATATTTTACATTTTGTGTTGTGCAACTCGAAAGGAAAAGACATTTATTAATAACTATTCTGCATGCTCTTTGAGACCTGCTGACGGGTGTTTGAAGTGTAACTGTCATACAAGCTATTAACTGGTAACCAGATTATTTTTTAATCTATTCATGTTCTAATATATTTGCTGAAAGACATGTTTTTTTTATGCACAAATACAGGTTATTTCCTCTGAATACTTTTTAAAACACTTTCACTGTGAGATTTGAACTTCTTTCTGCAATGTGATGTGCCGCTCAAATTGAGACCTGTAGCACAGCAAGGCTACCATCTGCTGGCGAAATATAATAGACCATATAACCTTGCGTAGATTTAGTAACGTTTAGAGCCATGACTTTTACTGTCATGACTGAATATATTATATTCTGCAACAACAAATGATGTACCCAGATCCAGAACGCTGTGTGTTTGTTAATGTTTCATCAAGTTATTGCATGTATGCACTCTTGGGCAGATTTGATTACATTTACAATGATCAACATATAGTTGGTTTGTACTGTGTCTTCTTCTTAGTCAAACAGCATTTCTGGACTTTAAGTATTTTCTTGTTTTTTTTTTTCAAGTTGTTGAGTGCGGAATTGCTTGTGAGTAATCTCCTATTTTAGATAGCTGCACCTACACACACAAATAGACTGGGATCGTCCTGGTAACCTGAGTTGTTTTTGAGAAACAGAGCTCAGTAGCGCAACGACACATGCCATCTTTGTGCCCACTGGCATACAGCTCAGGACTTTATTGTTCAAGAGGATTAAAGTACAGTGAAATTATCTTTCTACAGTTAAGTGGAAGCACTCTAGTTTTTCTTTTTAATTGATTTCAGACTTGGAAGAGAATAAGACCAACTTGTTTGTCTTTCTGTTATGTAAATGAAGTTAATGACTACTACTCCATGAAATAAGTCATATGATTTATCTAAACAGGTCCCCGAGCTACGCTTTTGCGTCTTTCGGGCATAAGGCTCTTCTGTCTCGATGAAAGAAGAGGCCATACATTCTGTTCTGCATGACCCAGAAAGGCCTGTCCAGGCCAAGATTTGTCCTAAGCCCACTGATCCAGAGAATGAACTGATGAATCTCTGTTCGGATCAAATAATAAGCAGAAAAACCCAGGGTATCTGGGGATAAGGGACACGTGGAAACAATCTCTGATGCCAGAATGTACAGGTCAACAAAGGCATGTTGGGCTATTGAGCCAAAGCATGTCTTCAGAGTTAGCTGAGTAGTGAACACCATCTTTGTTGTTTCCCCTCGATGATAGGAATGAACTGGGCACAGTTCAGTAAATGTTCAAAGTGAGGCCCATCTGATTTACCAGAGCACTAAACTCACCCACATCCTGCATGTGTTTATTTACACTCCCCATCTTCAAAAACATCCTCAATAGATCACTATTAGGTAATGCTCTAAGATATGCAAACAAATGAGCTTGGAGAGAGAAAAATATTTTTTGTAGGTTGTTGAGAGATTATCTCTTCTTTGATGTTTCATCTTATGTCTAATCCTTTTCTGTTACTGTTTTTACCCCCTCGAACTACAGGTACGAAGCAGAAAATGCATTTTTCTTCAATCTCAATTTAGCTGACTTCAACATAATCGACACCCTGGGGGTTGGTGGATTTGGACGTGTTGAGCTGGTAGGTGCCATTGCACTTTTAGATATTCAACTGTACTGGCTGCCTTTTGTTTAAGTTTTTTAGTTTGTCTTTCTCTTGCCAGGTTCAGCTCAAGAGTGATGACAACAAAACCTTTGCCATGAAGATCCTAAAGAAACGGCACATTGTTGACACGAGACAACAAGAGCACATTCGTTCAGAAAAACTCATCATGCAGGAGGCCCATTCCGACTTCATTGTTAGGTACACACCCTTACTGATTTGATTTAAACCTTTTAAAAGGACTACTGTATTATTAACTCAGAACCAGAGACTCCAGTTTCCCCACCAGAGTTTTCTGGGGTCACTGCTCGCAACAAATGTTTCATTCGATAAACACCTGTGTCAGTTTCACCGTACACCTTATACATTTTTGTATTAATCGATGTTGGTGCTTCAAAATTAACCAGTTTATTCTGATCCTGAAGACAAATATAAAAAGCAGATAACAATCAAGATTGTTTCTGTCTATTCCATATATATATACATACAGTTAATGAAAAAATGTCTTCATGTTCTTTATGATGCCTTGATTATTTTGCTAGAAATATTATTTTATGTAATGTTCGTGAGCCATGACTTAGCATAACAGCAAATACAGAGATAGTATTTAAATCTAAAGTAAGCAATTTTACTTTGATGTATGACTCCTCTCATGAACTCCCAATCTATTTATCAAATATCTTTTTCATTTGCCAGCATTATTTCGTTCTGTTCCCAGACTCTATCGGACTTTCAAGGACAGCAAGTATCTCTACATGCTAATGGAGGCATGTTTAGGAGGAGAGCTATGGACCATTCTTAGGGACCGGTAAGTTGCTTTTCATCTGGACAGAAATTATGTATTGAAAATAAAAGACATCTGTAAATGCTGGTGAAACAAAAAAAAAAGGGGGGGGTACATTTTAAGTGTTAGGGCCATTTTTTCCAATTTAAATTGACAAAAATATATTAAACCTTGGCAGAATTTTTGGGTGTGCACACTTTGACAATATATGGTTCATTGCACTGTGGGTTTAATTTCTCTGAAAATGTTGTGGTTAGTTACTTGATTTTCTGACAATAACTCAGCAGTTTCCATTGAACATCTGTGATGGAAACACCTGGGCCAACTAAAACTACATGATCATCCTGTGAAAATTATAATTTTTTTACCACTGTAGTTTTCTACCAGCATGCAACCAATGCTTTTCTTCCCAGTTCAGCGCTGTTGTCCTGCTGTGTTTGCAGAGGTTCATTCGAGGACTCGACCACTAGATTTTACACGGCTTGTGTGGTAGAGGCCTTCGCCTACCTGCATTCCAAAGGAATCATTTACAGAGACCTCAAACCAGAGAACCTTATACTGGATCACAGGGGCTATGCCAAACTGGTATGACACTTATTGGGGTCATAACCCATAACAACTGCAGGGGTGATACGTGTTCTATTTATATTCTTTAATTTAAAAACAAAGAATCTGATTGATATTGAATTTAGGGCTGAGATTGGCAGTTATTAGAACAATTTACTTTTTGGTATAACTCACTTCCTTTTTCAGCTCATGGAAAAAACAAAACTTTTGTAGCTTAATCCATACCAACATTCAGCCACTTAACTATATTTTTGTGCCAATGTATCTTGACATAATTCCACTATTTGCCTGTTTATGTTATATAACTTAATTTATGTCATATTTAAATGTATGTCTTTTCTGCCTGACATATACAAAATAACTCCTTTCTTTTCATCAGGTTGACTTTGGCTTTGCAAAAAAGATTGGATTTGGGAAGAAAACATGGACTTTTTGTGGGACCCCCGAGTATGTAGCACCAGAGATCATTCTGAACAAGGGCCATGACATCTCAGCTGACTACTGGTCCCTAGGAATCCTCATGTTTGAGCTCCTAACTGGCAGGTACACACAAGCCTTTGATATTTTTGTAAAAAAACAAACAAACATCTTAAACGGTCTTGTGGTGGCAATCAGCCCAAATACTGAGGTTTCCTGTACCCAATTCAAAATTAGTCGAATGACTTAATTACTTAAGCAAGTGCAATTGCTGTCGAGACCATAGCCAGTCTAATTTCCCACACTCCCACATTCAAGTGGCTGAGAAAACAGTACTGAGAGCAGGCACAAAGATAGAGGCACAATGGCCTGAAAACATCAGTATACTTCAGATCTGTTGTCTTGATTATGATCATCTCACTTTTGTATTGATATTTAATTATTTATTCATAAATGGTATTATTTTGAATTGTATAGACATTTTTATTGAGCACCTTGATGTACATGGATGTTGCAAGAATACAGAGGATTCCCAGCTGCTTAGGAATAAATATAGATGTAAGGAGGCATCTGATGCGTGTGCATGGTTGCATAAATGAGCTTTATAGATTAAAAGTGTAGGTGACGAATACAACTGCATTTTCTTATTCATTTCATATTTAGTCATTTACTTTCATTTTGTTTTTGTTGTACTTTATAAAGAAACCGCCCCATTGCCAGACACTTTGTCTTGGTGTCAGTCTGGCTTGAATTCGGAGTAACCTTTGTCCGGCAGTTCATTCTGAATTGAAATGTGTGTCAAAATATTACATCTTTAAATATCTTTGCGTCAATATTATAGCCCTCCATTCTCTGGTCCGGACCCTATGAAAACCTATAACATCATCCTGAGAGGCATTGACATGATTGAATTTCCAAAGAAAATTACCAAAAATGCTGCCAATCTAATCAAAAAGCTATGCAGGTGAGTTTTGGCATCAATTATCGGGTATTTGATTTCAGTTGAATATTGACTATACATGGCTAAGATTTTTGTCTCTCCTACAGGGATAATCCTTCTGAACGTCTGGGAAACTTGAAAAATGGTGTCAAAGACATCCAAAAGCACAAGTACTAATTATCCTAAAACAATGTACAATGTTTTGAGTGCCTTCCTAGTTTAATTGTGAACATAATAAATTCTGTTTTTGCTTTAGATGGTTTGAGGGCTTTAACTGGGAAGGCTTGAAGAAAGGGACATTGACACCTCCTATCATTCCCAATGTAAGTGCGGAGTACTGAAAGCATTTCTCGTTTTCTTTTCCAGATGCTCCTTTAAGAGCGACTAATTACTAAATACACTGATCTCTGAAAGGCAGCAAATATGCTTTACACCAGCTTTAGCTACTTGCAATTTCAATCTGTAGTCCCCAGGAAGGTTTACAAGTCTAGAAAAACAGTGAAAAACATGCTCACCTACACACACTTACTTGTAAAACAAAGCACGCATTTCATCACTGCTCATTTGTTTAGAGCGAGACTGAACAAGGCATCTCAACAGTGGAGGAGCAGCATTTTGGGTAATTTGATGGACTAGACTAGGCCTGTCCGATGTCTGGCCCTGGGGCCAATTAAGGCCCTTGGACTGATGTTAGATGGCCTGTTACTTGAAGTTTATTTGGCCCAAGCAGCACAAAGTAGAAACTATTCTGGCAAAACTAATGTTTTCATTATATCAAATAGAGTAAACCGCTGTGAACGGTTTGTAACCTAGGAACAAAGCAAATAGAGGTAGCAGACCTGAAGGCGCCGCCCACTTGTCTGACATGTCAATTATATCTTTAAGTCTGTGGAGAAAAAAAAACAGTAATAATTTTGATACACGAGTGATGCCAGGGAATTCCTGGGTAGAAAAGTCCAGGAGACCAGGAATAATACTCTGATACCAGTACTGGACTAAAAATAAATGTTGTCATAATATCTTGCAATATACAGCTTTTCAACCATCCTCAACATCTGAAAAATCTAACAAGAAAACATTATTTGGCACTGCACAAATAACCACTTTACATAGACACTTGGATTACATTTTGAGCTGTCACAACATTCATATTTATGAAGTATCACAGTGCTAATAATGTAGTGATCTACTACATAAGGGTTTAATAAATTAATTTCAAAATGACCTATCCGATTTTAGATCTATCTTATTTGCATGGGAATACCATGATAATTTTTCCTATCCAACCCCCAGGTCACATCAGCAGTGGACACAAGTAACTTTGACAGCTTCCCAGAGGACAACGAGGACCCACCTCCTGATGACAACTCTGGCTGGGATGTTGATTTTTGAAGTTCTCCTTACTCCTTGAAACCAAAAGAAACTCTTCTTTTGCTGTTTGGGAGACCACATAAAGGACATGGCTATATTGTAAAAACAATAAAAACTGCATTAGAATGAAAGAGATGGAGTGAGACAGAAGATAAAACAGATGGATGGCACACCCTCTGGGTCACCGATATGCCTTTACTTCACTGTGGCTCTGGAACAAGCATTTATAATGGGACAGCTGTAGCACTTCTTGGGTGTTGTCTTACACTCAGCTCAAAAGGCGAAGGCAAAGTAAGTGCAGGGATATACACGGATACACAAAAAACTAAAATGGCTAATAATGGGGTCACATTTTCCCATGTAAAAAGGGAGAATGTTTCATCGTAGAAACATATTCGATATTCCTTCCTTGTTTGTTTTTGAGAAAAATGGGAATTTAAAAATGTGATGGGCTTTTCTAAAGGTTAAACTGATAATGTTTTGTCTTCGTTGATACACATCACTTTGTTGGTAGACTTTTCAGAGAGAATAGGACATTACTGAAGTTGCTTTCCAGTTTTCGACAAGCAGCCGCTTGCTGTAATCTCTGATCTACACACAGAGGTTTGCAGGTAAAACTGGAATCAAGTACCCTAGACTAGCCTGAATGTCAACGATTTTCCTCTTAGTTTAATATTCATGCCGCATACAGTGTGCACAGTAAATTCTATAAGAGTTTAAGAGTTGAAGTCCAACATGTAAACACAACCTGGCTAAAATCAAATACTTGGTATACTTTATATAGACTATTCCAGTTGCCTGTTTAAATTTGATGGGTTACAGCAATGTGAATTATCAGTTTTTGTTTTTATGAAACAATGTCATTATGCACTTAAGACAACCAACGGAGAAAATCTGCTGCCGTCTATCAAGCTTATCTCCAGGAATGAAGTCACACTGTTGTTCTGTTCTAATCTGTGTTAAATTACACATATAGATGCCTCTGCACCAACACTCTTCTTATTTCAGTTTTGAAATCACCCAAATGCCTCTTCCCAGTCAACCAAAATGGATGTTTTCTGTTCTCTCCTGTATAATTTGACAGAACTGTGAAAATGGATTTGATGTCTCTGGTGCTGTTATTGATAAATGATAATGAGCAATGGTGAAATAACAATGCTGGTTATTATTTTGTAAAGTGATTTTTTGTGCTTGATTTACTAGTCACATACATCTTTAAAAAAAATTGGATATTATGGTGTAAACTTGAGTGATAGAAATGTTTGATATCATTTGACACGAACATTGTGCGAGATGGTATTCTCCAGGTTTCCAACAGAGTTAGTCATGTGAAGCACACACATACAAACTGTGTTTTTTTTCCAAATTCGTATGATACCAAGATTATTTTGAATGGACATCCTCTTAAAGATATTTTAGAAATGGAGACAGCTGTGGCAGATGAAAGTAAATTATATTTGGTGAGAATCCTTTATTTCACAATAAAGTCTCACTTTATCACTTATCATGTCCAACAATCAGAGCATGGAATCAAAAACATTTAAGTGCCTTAAATCAATGGCATATAAACGTAACATCGTAAGATCTTTCTGATGCTGCATGAACACACACAAACACCTCAAACACATATTTGTCCTCCTGGTGGCTGCTTCTTATCCTTTGCCATAGCTGATATATACATTAATCATTCATGCAAGATAATTTCTTCTCATGTGGTCATTGACAAAGTGTATGATATTTATATCTTACTTGCTTTTTTTCCTAATGGAAGTGAATATATAGTAAAATCATTAAATTCACACGGAATATCTGTGAAGACATTCACTGTGACATTACTGAAACTGGTTTGATGTAGAGCAGTAAACAGTAAAACAACTCCAAAAGCACCATCTGTCATTTCTTTCAGCCATGGAATTTGACCAGTTAACAAAAGATGGGGAAATTGTCATATTAAGATTTAACATCTCACTTACCTGAAAACAATACTCTTGTGAAGCATCTTTTAGATAAAATGCAACATTCATCATTTTAATTTCTCATTGTAGTTTTTAAGTTAAGCTGAACAGCACAATTCATATTTCATCATCACCAAATAACAGTTACATAAATCTTTACAGTTGA
This sequence comes from Fistularia tabacaria, assembly GCA_901007705.1. Taxonomy (NCBI): domain Eukaryota; kingdom Metazoa; phylum Chordata; class Actinopteri; order Syngnathiformes; family Fistulariidae; genus Fistularia; species Fistularia tabacaria. Next base: position 89,435 of record CAAKHD010004950.1, on the reverse strand, counting down.
GGATTAAATGTCACCATGTTGACAAAAATATGAAAATGAGAACAGGAAACTGTTGTAGAGGCAAATATATCTCATTATACAAAGAGCAGGATGTTTTTCACAGAGTCTTGTGTACTGTATCCTCTTCCAATGGTTTTGGTCTTACCTTGACCACCCTCCGAAGTGTTGCCTTGTGTTATGTTGTTTTTCCGATTCAAATAAATTTCAGAGTGCCACTGTATGACTTTTAAAATTACAGAGGAAAACAAAAAAAACAAGGTTTTGGAGTGTTGTTTTGTCTCTTTGGTAACAAATATTGGAATGCACGTGGAATGATGCTGTTACACTTCTCTGTTGTCACCCCAAGAGGGAGCTGCAGGTAAAAGTCATCTCTTCGCCCATCTCTTCCAGCCTGATGTCAGATTTAAGAATCCGTCCCTAAGTTAATGTCATCCACTTAGTGGTAAGAGTAGTACATTTAGCTTCTCTGGCCCCGGTGTTATTCACACAACAAATCTGTTTGCGAGGGGGGCAGGGAAATGGTTTCAGCAATAACAACAGGGTGACACTTCTGTCAGATCAAGGGGATCAAAGTGCATCAAAGGAACTCCCCTTACCAACACTGACATTTAGTAAAATGGAGATAAAAGCTCCACTTCAAAAGATATACTGCAATTCAAACGCACAAAGTGCTATGGCATGGTTGTCAGGTGTCTACAATCTACACGCACGTACAACCCACACGCAGACCCGTGAAAACAAAGCGACCAGCAGATGACGTGCTAGGGCCGGTAGCGCTTCATGGAAGGGCCGTCGCACGACATTACCTGCTCGCAGGTAAGGAGGAGTTATTTTGGCACCAAGCCATCCTTGACGCCAAAACTCTTACGATGGACTATGCGGACAACGCGCATGCGCCGTATTCCTACAGTGCAATTTGACTGCCAAAGAAACCGCGAGCCACTTCACTGTAAGGCGGGAAATAAGGGATTTGATGACAACGTGCGATCCGGGGGTTTAAAATTCGGCAGACTCCGAGGTAATTGTGGTAATTGTGTAACTTTAGGGAGCTTTGAGAAGCGATTTAACGGGTTGGGGTTTTCATTTTTTATCTTATCAGTTAAGGTACTCAAAGGGTCAGAGAGCAGCCTTTAATCTCGAAGTGCCAGTCAACCCTGAACGCAACACCGCGGAAGTCTATTAATTCAGTAAACTTTTCACACCCCTTAATGGTCCGCATATCCTACACATTGATGTCGGCGGCTTTTTTTTTGGGGGGGGGGGGGGGGGGGTGTTGCCCCCCTCGATTTTGGGAGGGACAAAAAGGGGTGAT
>CAAKHD010004950.1:14893-88103 GCA_901007705.1 Fistularia tabacaria | reverse complement strand
TAAACTTTTCACACCCCTTAATGGTCCGCATATCCTACACATTGATGTCGGCGGCTTTTTTTTTGGGGGGGGGGGGGGGTTGACTGTCCCCCTCTGCAATTAGAAGGATCACATGAAGTGGTTAATCGACGCGAGTGACTTCACTCAGCCTCTTCAATCAAAGAGTCCTGCTACTTTGAATGTCAAAGCAACTCCAATAACCGAAAGCTTGAAAGGAAAAAGAAGGATAGAGAGGAGACACAGACACCACGCATGGATGCATCAAAACCGGGGAGGGAACCAAATACCAACTTCAGCTAAAAAACAACAACACGTATTTTCGTGTGCAGCCAAGCACGAAGCATGACATGGATCTGCACAAGGAAATAGAATATTTTACAGAAGATGTTCTTTTTTTCCTTGTGTGTTTCCTTATGATAAAATATGTTAAAGGGGTATAGAAACAATATCAATGAAATACCCTTTGTTTTCCCCATGTATCAAAAGTTTACCATTTGGGAACGGCAACATTAATTGAACAATAGATTGAAACAAAATAATCAATATAGTTCGGATCAACCTGGCATCACACTTTTCTATTAATTTGGATATATGCAGCCAATATTCAGCCCCGGGTGATCTTAATGTCCGGTACGTAGCACCGGCTGACCAAGACTCTGCGGGTAATTCTCATTAATCAAACACTGAAACGCGGTCCTATGCATGGGGGAATAGATGGCCATTTCCGTACAGTGGGGCTTTCTTTGAAATTCCACCCCTCTGTCTTTGTTGTGCACTGCAAGGGGCGGGAAGACAAACAGGTCCACATGTATAAAGCGATCATCCCAGTACTGCGTTACAGGAGACTTCCAAGCATCCCGCAGAAACTCCCTCCAGACTCTGGGATACAGGATTCGACACAATTTTTGGACTTTGTCACTGCGCTATTTTTCCCTTATATTATAACTAAAGGGCATTTAACCATTTGCCTCTGCTACACAGTCGGTAGAAGAAAAAAAAAAGGAAGGATAATGCAGACACCGTCCGCGCATTGCTTTGTGGCTGTGTATCTGACGCTCTTTGGATACCTTGGTGACGCGGGGACAATTCTGATGAACTCCAATGCCATCAAAACCTTACCAGGACCTTCTGCCGGTCGAGGCACAGATCCTGTCAGTCCGAGTCCGCGCACTTCGCCCTCGGGCAGCATAGGACATAAATCACCCCCAGACACTTTGCAGGTAAAGAACTTTTTACGCGCGTAAAAAAAAGAAAAAAAAAAGAGTGAGAGAGCGCGCCGTAACAAGAGGATGCTGCTATTGTGTAAGTCTTGTTACCCAATTTTTCCACTGTTAATTGACAAGATGGGTTTGTTTTGTTGATGTGTTGATGCGGTAGCAACCTGAGGTTTGCACGGATGACGAAGAATGTGGAAGCGATGAGTTTTGCAATGATGTCCGCGGTGCCTGCCTGCCTTGCCGGAAAAGCCGTAAAAGGTGCGCACGGGATTCCATGTGTTGCACAGGAAACCGCTGCAGCAACGGTAAGCAAGGGCTCTTCATTTGTCATTGAGAAGATGATATTATCTCACATTTGTTTTAGCTGGTAACTTGCTGATAATAGCAAGATGTGAAAGATAAAGTTTGGTCATTGCAGATTCTAAAACCGTTCTAAAACCAAACTTTTGCACTTCCGCCCTTTCAAGGTGTGTGTCAAGCCAATGACAGTGATGGTCCTGATGCATCAACAATCTCTGGACTGCATTTTAACAATAACACCATGGAGAGTCACTCTAAGAAGACCACCACTGTGCATGGTCCGGAGACCCAAGCTGTGAAAGGTGAGTTTGAAATTCTCAATTATTACCCTTATGTGTGGAAAGTAAAATCTTTGGTATAATTTCTATACAGTATGCTCAACAGCTGTGTTCCCTCCATTTCCAGGACAAGAGGGGGATACTTGCTTGAGATCTGCCGACTGCTCTGATGGCTTTTGCTGCGCAAGACACTTCTGGTCTCGCATCTGTAAGCCGGTGCTGACAGAGGGCCAGGTGTGTACGCGCCACCGCCGGAAAGGCACACACGGCTTGGAGTTGTTCCAGCGCTGCGACTGCGGTGACGGTCTAGCCTGCAGACCAGAGAAAGGAGAGCAAGACCAAAGTGTCAGCAGGACTGCAGCCCGGAACCTACACACCTGTCAGAGACGCTGACAAATGCATAGACGCACACATAAGCCGACACAGGATACACACTCTGCACACCAACATCAGTCACAGACACTGACAAACACTTTTCAGTCTTGCATACACCAGAGATGCTGACACACACATTGACACCAACACCTAAGATGTTCTTTCCTGCCAAAGTCGCTGACACAAACACAGTACCTGGAAGGATAGACATGATTCCTGGGAAAAGTGATACACCCAGAGGATGGACTGATCAAATGGCCCATCAACAGATGAGAAGTCGGAAGTTAGGAAATTACATCTCAGAGGTGTCGGCAAGATCGATTCATGTCGTCATTTATGGCAGAACTGTTTTGTTTCTCTTTTTATGGAACTTTAAGCCTTCAGTTATTGCAGTAAATTACTGTATTGTAAATATAATCCTGGGGGTGGCACTTAACTGAATTATTGAATTCTGTCAACACCAGTATTAAAAAGATATGGTGCTGCATGCATTGTAAATGTGTTATATATATATTGTTTTATAAAAAAAATGTTCTATACAGAAAATGTGAATATATTTGTTTTATTAAATACTTCTCTAATAATCTCACTTCTTCTCAGTGACTTTGATTTTTGACTTTTGTTTTGATTCACTTTGCATCATTTATATGGAAAAAAACAACATATTTGGGAGGGAAATATTTCTGGCCTCTTAAATAGAAACTCATTTTTGGAAAGCAAGAGTCATGTGAACAATAACTGATGTTGTTCAGCTGTAGACCTATTTTTCACAAATCAGTGGTTGGGACCAAGTGGATGGTTTAAATATCTGGCCCCAAGTGCCTTTCAAACTCATTACCCATAATTTTTGAAAAATGTGCAGGCAAACTTTTGCAGAAAACATGCTAACAGCAAACAAACTACTTTTAATGAGTCATTACTGGAAAAAAAAACAACATTCCGCATCCTCCTGTGGGTGCAGATGATGGGCGATGGAAGCTGTATCATTAGCTGAAAATTAACAACAGGACAGGATGCTGCATGTTGCCATATCAAATGATAACTGAAAAAAGGTAATAACAAAGTATACATGTCATGGTGAGTATTTGACAGGTGACCCTTTGGTGTTGCTGGCTAGTTTCTAATTATAACTTGTGAGGCCTTCATGAACAGCAGTGCAGATAGGTAGCTACCCAAGTTAAAGCCTCTAATTACTTCATCTTGCTCAATCTACATCCATGAAATGAGGCGCTTGGCAGCACTTTGAGTTTTTGTGAGGAATTGTAAAAAAAATGGAGGGATGTTCACTCACAGACTATAGCTGCGCAGCACACCCAGTTTCCGGACAGTTTCGCAATGGATGTACTCTAATATGTAGGCTATGAATCCACCCAAATACACCTTGGTGCCTGTAATTACACCTCTTTAGATTAGAAGATGGCAAGGAAATTACTGTATTTCTGCTAGATTTTTGTGTGAAAAGGAGCACTCTTGATATCTCGCCATGCAGGCTAACCTCTGTTTTCATCTGTTAACCTCCACAGACATGAGCCTGAAGAAAAGGTCATGTTTACTGTGATTCAACCTCTTTCCAGGCACTCTTTACTTTGTTAAATGTATACATCGTGAGTGAATAAAGCTAGCTTCACCTGTGCATTTTGTTCATTAAAGTAACATATTCATCAAAAAGGAAGCTTCTTTAATTATCTATTCACCCCTATGCTCTGAGATTTTTAGACCAAACCTTATCTACAGCTTCTATAGAAAACAGTGCGATTACCTCTTCCCAGATGAGTAATGGAAAATTGGAAGTAGCTTGTAGTTTGATAAAATCATAGAAAATAGCAAACAACAAAAAAACCAAAAAAAAAACAACACAAAAGACAGCCTATGGAACGCCTCCATATTGACGCTTCGTTTTATTAAGGTTCTGTTGTGCTGTTCTGGAGAATTAACGATATTAACATTTGTTATACACATTTAGCTGATTACTTTTTTACACTTTATACTTTTGAACATATTTTTTGTAACTTTTTGCAATATTTGAGACATTTATTTGTCATAAAGTCAACTTTTATATTGTGGTATTTTTACTTTACTAAAAGATCAGCATATTTGTCCCACCACTGTTGATGATCTATTGACAAAGAGGCAGGCAGACATTGAGACACACTCCATTTAAACAATTTAGTGTCCATTCTTGGGAGTAATTAACAAAAATGAGAGCATTGTCAGCAGTACAATATACCATGCAGCTTGGGCCAAGTCATGTTTGTGGGGGTCCTGGAATCTGTGTGTGTGAGCCTGTCATCATTACACTAACCTCAGACTAACACAGGCCACAGGCATGTGCCCTAGCCAAAGACTGGTGTGTGTGTGTGTGTGTGTGTGTGACATCTATGGCACTTTTAGTAAACGCAGTAACAACAACAGCTTCACACATGAAGTAAACACACAAACAATTTAAAACGGCTGTAGGGACACAGGCGCACACACGCACCCTCACCCTCATGCACACGAACACGTACACACACGCAGGCACACATACACGCGCACGCACACGCACACATACACACACACACACACACACACACACACACACACACACACACACACACACACAATTGTGTCTCTACATGCTATTACACATAACACATTTACACATATCCAAGACGTCAACACACATTCACATTGACTGTACGGGTGAATCTTGGGTTGAGAGAGGGCTGGCGTAACAGCACACTTGCCCATGCAATGGAATCCTAACCATCAACATTTGCTGTTGTCATACCACAAGAATGAATCATCATTTCCACTCACATGCAGTTTCATGCTACTGTAGACTTCCAGAAAATGGAAAACATGTAAATGCATCAAACAAAAATACCAGCAGTCAACCGATGAAAATTTTGAATTCGCAGAATATGTTGTGATTAAATGCAGTTTATTGCTCTAAAATGAAAACAATTCATGGACTACAAAATCCAATATTTGTTTCTACTGTTGCCTCAAAATTGGATTCTAACAGAAATAGTGACATAACAAAAATAAAGCGTTTCTTTCATATTCCTGGTGTATAAGCTACTTTTATTCCAATATTGCTGCAAAACTGCTTTGATAGAAATCCCTGGTTAGAAAAACTCATGAGTGGGACATCAGAGATTGAAGAGCAAAGAATAAGGCAGTGAACACAGAAGCAATGCATGTTATTTTGTCAGATGAAAGGGATGGCATACTTCTGGAATGAGCGTTCGGATCAAAACCAAGCTCTTATGTAAACAAAATTTCACAGGGAGGTGTCAAAGTTCTGAGCGCTGGCACCAATCTCTACATAGGAAAATAACACAATGCTCACTATTCATCGTTGTGGGATGACAATCTGCCTGATTGAGCAATAAGGGGAAATCTCCATCTTCTATTGGGAAATAATAATTAAACAAAGGACAGCTTATTCTGCACAATGCACTGTGTGCGTATTTGTGAATGCAGGTGGGGAACAGGTTCGAACAACTGATTGAACTTTTGAGTGATGTCAGCCCAGCAAAGGAAACAATGGTTTTTCAGCTGAATGAAGTGACAGGGAGGCCTTTTTTGATTGGGTATCCCATAACTAGCCAGCTAATTTTAAGTTAACAGTCATCTCTTCTAACTTCCTATAAGTGTTTTTTTTTCACTGTCCATTGTTACGGTCTTCTGGCTCTATCTGAATAAATGTTAAAATCAATTTATCCATCATGAAACAGAAACAAGCAAGAGACACCTAAATGTCTTTATTTATGTGTCATTGTGCCATCACAATTATGATGGAAGTTAAAAATGCTGTATGGTAGCATGTTAAAAGGTGAAAATAAATTAGTTAAATATATGAACACAGTTCTGTCATCTATTGAATAATTGGGTGAGGTGGGGGGATTTGCCAGACAGAACCAGGTAACCAGTTTCACTTACCATGGATAACTGTTCTGATCCATCCTGGTGTTCCTTCCATCTCCAGCCGACACCTCCCATGTGGTCTCTGATCCCTCTATGATGATGTCACATTATGTTTGAGTCTGTTAACCACATGAAGAAAAATTTGGTTAGTCTGACGTGTGTTGGTTGAGCCAAAAAAGAAACAAGTGCCGTATTGTGTTTTATAAGCTGCCTGTTACAATAACACTTCAGGAGAGCCCAACCAGAGGGATACCTGACCACAGTGCCCTGTGTTTTGAAATGCTCTGTTACTTTCTGGACTCATGTACATGTTTATTTTCACAGTGCTGCTGGCCTGCTCAACAAAGCCAGATGCTCTTGTATGTATGGGCCATGTTCTTCGGTCAGTCCACCACCTGTATCCTTCAGGTGCATTCCCTCACTTGCTCCACTCCCTGTGCCACTTATCCCCGTGCTTTCCCAGCTGCAAGCAATTCAGTCCAAACAAACAATCTGCCCATTGTTTATACAAATAATATCCCAATATGCAATGTCTGCCCACTCTGCCAGACAAGCAGGGAGTGAACAGATGCACCAGGAGTGGTTGCAGAGTTACAGCTGGGGATAAAAATGCCTACTCTTCATTATGGTTGGTCGAGAAGCTTTCTGCTGGCGGCCTAGGGGCTAGGACAAGGGCCAGAGCTGGCTCAGCTCCTGGCTGCTATGTTAAGTCTGCCCCAGCCACAACCACATTGCGCAAAGCTGCTTCACACATATAATTTACTCATTATTCACAAAGTTTTTCGAAGAAGGTAAAAAATATATATATTGTGTGAGAGAGTTGGTGGTGGAAAAGTAACGCAGATTGAGTTGCTATTTAGTGAAAAACAATGATACAAAGTTATATAACATTGAAAGATGAAAAACTTATGAGGTCATTTGCAAGTAGACCAGCTAACTAAAACGGTGTATAATCTCAGATCTTATAGAGCTGAAGAGAGGTGGTTAAGCAGTGCTTGGCAAAGGCCGATGAAAATGCATGTCATCAGTAGCCGTTGCTGTTGACCATGCAAAATCTATAATACGCTCTGGAGACAGACTAGAGCTTTTTTGAAGGACAGGAAATAGGTGTGTCTGAGCCCTTGGTTCATTTCATAAAACAACTTCAAGAGGAGATGAGTCCATCTCACAGGATCATCTGTGAGGCACGGACAAATATCCCCGCGCTTGAGAATCAAAGCCCCTAAAAGTTGTGTAATGGCATACCTTTACTTAGGCAGGGAAGCATCCCATCAGACAATTGCACATTAATGGTCCCAGTGGTTTAGCCATTGTCCCATTAACAGTCATCAAACCTTAATCAGGCCTTTTTCACCTCTTGCCACTCCCTTCCCTGCCACCTTCCCCCTCCATCACCCAGACTCTTTAATGTCCCTACTTGTTTTTCCTCCTTTCAAAAACACTTTAACCCCACCAAAGAAAATGGCTGATGCACAATCTCATTTGTGTGGAGACTTTGCAGAGGTGGAGTCACTGGTAATAGAATGAAAAGGAGGAGGCCGGAGCTTTGAACTCTCCGGGGGGCAAATGGCTTGGATTGTCTTACCCTGTGTGCAGGGCTTAGCTGGGGACAGTGTGAGTCACAGGGGGTCATATCAAAGGTAGTTGTCTTCAGAGGGTCTTCTCTATGGCACATTAGTACACTATCTAAATGTTGATTTGTTCACACCAACATCTGAGGTTGCCTAAATGAGATGACAGAAGGAAACACCCACTGAATGTAAATTGGCAAAGTGGTCAAGGTCATGTTTCTTGAAAATGTTGTGCTCATATCCTTTCTTGAGTCACGGTTCCTCAGTACTTGTAAGGTCCTCATAGATTGCAGCACTGCTCGATTCATTAACTCACAGAACAAGATCCTAATAGTGTACTATGATAATGGTTCATGCGGGTATGGGAAGACTGGATGTGCCAAATCGCCGAGGCAAAAATATATGTTTAGGTTGTACACTGTGTGTGTTCCTCCATTGTGGGTGGAAAACATCATATAGCTGTCACTCTTGCAGGTGTCATTTTGGTACAAATGATTACAAATCGCAGAGATATACACTTGAAAATAACCGGGAAAGAAGGATTAGTCAGAGACTACAGATAGAATGGCCAGAGGATTGTTATTCTGTTTTCTAGAACTACATTTAGATCAATTGACTAAAAGAAAAAAAATGACTAAAAAGAAAAAAAAAACCTCAATCAAAGAATCTGTTTCCATCTGCATTATTTCAAAATCTTCCTGACTTGTTAAAGTGAGTTCTCAGCAATAAACAAGGGAAAATTAAACTGCTTGCCTGGTGTCACAGTTTGCCATTCTCAGTGAGCATGGTCCTCATGTGGTATTGCAAATAAGCATTTCTATTTTTAACACATGTTGCACCAGTCTGGGTCATTCCATATCATTAAAAACAGATTCAGGAATGAAAAAACTCAAAACATGATACCGGTGTTTAAGTATCAAGAAATTGGATTTTAAACATCTGTCCATTCCTGATATGCATTCTGATATCTTCTGAAACGTGGACATTACATTGATTAAAATGTTGACTACTTTAATTATCTTCATCAGATATCTCAACTCAGCACATTCCCAAGGGCCTTAAATCAGACTCAGAAGCCTCAGTTTAACCCCCCATTCAGGAAATATACTGTTTTACTCAGTCATTGAATATGCCACAGTATTTTCAGGTTCACTTCACTGTTTTTGGTGATTGGTAGATATTTCCTATATGGATGTTGACCCCCAAAATGGCACTCAAACCTCTTTTTTGCATAATAGTTGTTGCGAAGGCATCTATTGTCTCATTTAAACTGACCGCGTAGTGTATTATGGTGATGCCAGCAAGGCTTGGCTTCTCTACAACTCTAATTAGCATTCCTTCCAGATAAAACAATGATCACTTGAACAAGCGCAAGCTAAGCTTGCAGGAAGCGATCTAAAGACCTGATAGGAGCCTATGATTTCCAAGCAACTAACAGCACTCCTCCATCCATAATGTTTTAATTCAACATCACCCCCTGCCCCCATTCCCTTCCATCACTAATCTTGTCTCAAGTTATCTCCAAACTACCGCTTTGCCCTGTAGCTATGAGCCTTATCATTTATTGATTATGTCTCTTAGATTAAAGGACGCGTTTTCATTTCCACAAGAATGTGCCCTGTTCTCTATGTCCATATGGAAGCATTTGCTGGACAGATGGGTTATTTTCCCCTCCAGACAAAATCCCACTGGTCAGAAAGAGATTCACAGGGACTTGGTAAGTAATGGTACTGTTGATCCCCAATTCTTGGCTTCTTTGTAGTCCGACACAAAAGTATCAGGTGATCTGTATTCATGATCATAGTGAGCAGTGAAAAATTCTACAAGGAAAAAGGAGCATCATGTGTTTAAAAAAAAATTGCCACTTAATCTCATGAGCCATTTCTACGAGTCATCTTAATTCTTCCAGACAATTCAGGGCTGTCAAAGGGCTACATAACACTACCCAATCCCTCTTGAGACTCCCAAAATTTAATTTCATGTGCTGAGAAGTCGAATTGCCTGAATGTGGCTTACACACAAATGATGGACATTTTGTCTTGAGGTAATTACTAATATGCCCCTGTTGTTGCCTGGGCTGCCTGTATCTGGGTTTTGGTTTAAATGTTTGGTTTACTCTCCCTGGGCTGTGTGGTTTGAAGCAGCTTAATCACAAAGCCACAAGCATCTCAGCCATTTTGATAGGAGCCAAACTGGGAGGGCTTGACATGTAACACTGTTTTTGCTAGTCCTACATATAGGAAACTTTTTTTGCAGAGTCAGCGAAGCAACAAAATTAAAATAGCTCATGTTGACAAATTGAAAATATGCAAATACAGCGGTCCCTCTTTAATCGCGGGAGTTACATTCTAAAAATAACCCCAATAGTCGAAATCCAAGAAGTAGTCAGCTTTATTTTTTACAATGATTATAAATGTGTTAAGGGTGCAAACCCCCACAATACACACTTTATACACTTTTCTTAGACAGGCATTAACATGTTCTCACATTTCTCTCTTGTTTAAACACTCTCAAAGTTCAAACCTTCGTAGAAAATTAAGTACTATATTCCTATATTAAAAACTTGTTCAGGCTCATATCCCCCTTTCTCGATGATCACTTTGAATTAGTTATTCACGTATGCCTCTGCTCCAGTGGTATCCGCAGACGGAGGCCTCTCGGTGCAGAGAAACACCTTTAAGTCCAAAGCATTTCTGAAATTTCTCAAACCAGCCCTTGCTGGCTTTAAATGGGCTTGGTCCTGCGTGAAAAGCACCTTTCGATGGCCTGGGCTCTGTGCAATCCTGCTTCTCGCTTTCATGGAAGTCATCGCTGTCAGCAAAAGGTTTCATAAAGCTTTTTAGTTTTTGTGCGGATGATGCTGGTATCCAGCGTAATGTTCTTTTTCCTGGAGTCACTGATCCAAAAAGCTAAAGCAAACTCCATCCTGACGATGATCTTGCTGCAGACAGTTACAGCCCTTTTTGCATCCTTGTTAAAACTTATTGCTGCTGTCGTCTTTATGTTATTTTCCCCCTTCTTTATGTAACGAACTGTAGATTAATTTATTCCGTAATGGTGCCCAACAGCCGCGTAACTTCTATCTTCCTTTATCATGTCCAGAAGTCCAACTTTTTGTGCGATGGTTAGCATCTTTCTCTGTCTGACAATGGTCTACAGTCCCTTAGCAACCAGGACGCAGAAAACAATGCACTGAAAATAAAAACAAACATGCAAAATTACACTAAAACAATCTGCGAAATTGTGAGGCCGCCAAAGGTGAACTGCGTTATAGTGAAGGACAACTGTAAAATGAAACAAGACTCAAGACAGCTGTTTAATGTTACGGATTGTAAATCTAATGGGCAAGAACTGAATTTTACTTGCACTGGAAGGATGAGCTCAGGGATTAATAACTCACTTGCAGTAAAAAGTAGACGTTTCTTTGCAAATGTATCCAGGCATCCAAAAAAATAAAAAATTACATTTCTGTCTGACATGTTTTTTTATGTGAAAAAAGTGATGTCTTTTCACAAGCTTCACCTCCGAATACATTATATTACATACTTCATTGCAAGGCCACTGCGTTTGTCATATGAAGGCTTTACTTCCGCCCAGTCTGCTGGAATTAACTTTGCTTGGTTCGGCTTAATTTGAAGATAATTGTGATTTCCCAAATCATGCCTGTGATACCGTCTTTTGAAATGCAGCTTAAATTGCATATAATAGCGATCATATTTCGATTGATAAATGCGAACTACGTGAGTGTTACGCATCACTGTGATTTCACATTGTTATTGGGCAGTCACCTCCTGTTTTCTTCCTCAAGAGAAAGAATCATTCACAACAGCTGGAACATCTGGAGACAGTTTTCAGATCAGTTTCAGGTTCAGAATAGAAGATGAGTGGAGAACCAAAGCATAGTTTAAAGATAAAAGAGAAAATAGAGTGATACAAAAGGTCTTCAAGTGGACATCAATAACCACAGGCTTCTGTGATCCATCAGCAGCATAACTTATCAGTCTGAGACAGACTTTTTGCCTATTATTGACCCGATCATATACGTGATTTCCCAGGACACAGTTGTTTACATTTCTTTCCAAACAACCTTTGTTTACAAAAACAACAGTGTTACAAGGGCATTCTCCTACAAAAATTTTGCAGGCGTCTGGGCAATTAACGCCTGTGTAGAACATCAAGTGCCTCAGCTTGCTGCTAATGGTTTGAGGCTCAAAACCAAGCCTGGATGTTATTGCGTTGCCTACTTGCAAGATATCCAAAAGTTACGACTAGGGAGATTGAGAAACTTAAGTTTGCAGGAGACACCGAATGGAGGGCTTAATTTGATTTTGAAAAGTTGCTGCTGTTCATTCCAGCCATGAACTCATTCATTTCATTTTTTTTATGTGCTCAGAGAGACTGTTTTCAACCTTGGCGGCAGTTCTTTTTGACAGAGGATAACTGTTTATGCAAATATTCCTTACATTTAAGAACATTAAGCTATAATATTTGACAGTTGGTATTTATGATTTCTATTGCTACTCAATTTCCTCCAGAATCAGTGAAGTATTTCTGATTCTGATATTGGTAATATAGCTATGTTACGACGGTCAAGATAACTTTTGATACATTTTTCATTAATTATCATCATCACCAATTATAATATTTTTGTTTGTTAGGATTTAGGTTCAACTCCCAACTTTTTGAAGAGAATTGCCCAGCTTGGCAGCTGTTTCCCAATCAAATTTCGCTTATCGCTCTGTCTCTCATCTCTCTCTCACGTTTTTTCCTCCTGGCCCTTCTCCCTTCCTCTGATCTGTCGCACATTTTTTAGGGAAGCTCTCCCAAGGTCCTCAAAGATCTGAGCACATTTTGAGGAATGCGTGTTCTTCCTGACATTACAACGTTCTTTATCAACTAACAACAGGAGTAGGAGGGGAGAGGGAGGAAGAGCGAAGGATGTTAAGATGTTAGGAAGGGGTTGGGAGAACAAAAAAAAGTGCTCTTTGTGGCTGCTTATCTCACAGGATATGAAGCAACTCAATGGCTTTGGCATTTTGCAAAATAGCTTCCTTCAATGGGCATTCACTGCAAGAGGCATCCCCTGACATGTGGCCACATATGCCTGAGAGAGCGGGAGAACTTCAGGAAGAGAAAGACAGCCAGAGGGTGTTTTAGAAGTTCCGTATTTTGTTAATTGCGCATGATAAGATGAAGCAATTTGCCGGTAGTTGTGATGATTATCAATGGCAGCAATTTAACAGATGTTTGTGTACTGTTAGACCTTTTAAACACATCACTATTTCAGGTGCTGTTTAAAGTCAATGGTGCTGTTTAAAGAAAAAAAAAACACAAAACAAATGTCTGATCTCTGGAGAGAGATCACCTGACAAGCAAACATTCGAGCTGAAGAATGAGTCTAATGTGCCAAATGAACAAGACCCATACGTGACAAAGTTACCGAGCATTCCTTTTATTAATGGGGTATTAACAGGGACATTGTTTTTCCTGATGTGGTGGAACTTCAGCAGCTGTGTTCTTGTGTTCTTCTTCTACTGCTGAGACACAAAGTACATCCCAGTTATTAACACAGGAAGACCCAACTGTGCACTGTACTCTCATGAATGTGGCCCTGAATGAGACACCCATGAATGAGATACTTTTCCCCCTACATTTAAATCCTGTCCTTTTGACCTTTGAGGCTAAGCCAAGGCTCCTAATGTGCTTCTGTTAAACATCACTTCTGTCCAAACTCTTTTTTCTAATGAAGTTTAAACATCAAAATTCTGCTCAAGAGGCTGGGTGGAAAATCAGATACCCTGTTTTTATATTCTTTCAACATGAAATTCCCATCCACAAAGAAATAAGGAAGGGAAGCAGGATTAATTAAAATGAGAGCCATCATATGACATGGCTTTGTTGCTTTTCTGCCTTTCTACTTTAGGTTTCGACTGTAAAAGTAACTGCAAGTATTTCCTTTTTTATCACATTTAACTTTCCAACTTTTTTACCTCACCGTAAATTAGTACACTGGCAAATCAATTGGCCGTCCTCTCGTCTTTAAATAAATTATCCCTGTGGCTGAGATGGCTTTGACAACACCAATGTTTTCCAAGGGCCACATCTAATGGGGGCTCACATTTCTCTGCACTGTTTGGATTTCCCTGCACTGTTAAATCGGGTTACGACAATATGTTTATTAATATGTATTTATCAATACTTATCTGGATGTGCTGTGGCAACGTAAGAATTTCATTGTACAGGGAAACATCTTTCCAGAATACACATGCCAATAAACACTTTGAATTCTGAATGGACCAAACATCTGAACGTTTCAAAAATGTAATTTATATTTGGTTACATTTTTCATACTGAGTATGGGATTGTTGTTCTATACCAAAAGTAAAGGTAACTCCGCAAATCAAATGGGGTAACCCCCCACCCCCCGGCCATGGTTAGATTATTTTATTGCATCGATGGAAGGATTAGATTGCAACACACAGTACATTATTTACAGTCAAAATCAAGGGTGGTCTTTCCTGGTGTTAACAGCTCCCCCTGCTTTGTGTCTCATTGATTCTAGAAAGACCAGATTTTCTCAGGCTGTTGAACATTCAGAGAATGGTTTGATTGCAAGCAGACTCAAAGAGATTAATACTGGGATCATGCTGAGTAAAATATAGCTCCATCTGTGTTTGATAAGTGCATAAATGCATGCCATCTGATGCTGATTTTACACTTTACACTTCAAACAATTACACTAATTCAAGGGCACATACTACTGCTTTGACTGTGGAGTGAAAATGGACTAATTATAGTGTAGGCACGTGGTTGCTTAATATGCACAGGATGCTTTGCTGCTCTTATTGGAATAAAGGTAATGTCTTTCCGAAGTACCCAAAGTGAAAGCTAAAAGGGTCTAAGATCAGCTTCTTTAGAAGTGAGACTCATTGAGATCTTATCCTCAGACATAAAGGATCGAGACTTCTCCACTTTTCCATACCAAAACAGCTTTTATCTGTATTTTGAAAGCGACCAAAACCTTCACCAAAGGATCTACTGCGATTCTTAATCCAAAAACATTTACACAGCAATAGCTCCGATCATGAGACTTCACAAAATATTTGTCAAAACAGGCTGCAAGGGAAGCATAAATCTATAATTATAAGGATATTATAATTATAAATGTATACAATCTGCGGTATAATTATGAACCTTTGCAGCTATAAGCCACTAATGGGAACTTGGAGTGAGGAGTTACTCAACACTCAGACAGCTAATTACTGAGTAGTCCTCGTTAATTGGTTCTAGAATGGGAGCATGACCAGTTTTGTAGATTTATGGGACTGTAGGCGCACATACTGGATACTTTGGAAGAGCTTTTTTTTTTTTTAATTATTGCATTTACCAGAAATGATCTGAATGACAGAAACTGGATACCATTAAAGGGGTAGGATGTGAGATATTATGAAATAATCTGCCACCAGGACTTTCACACATCAGATGAAAGGAGTAGTCGAACAGCAACAGCCAACGATTAGCTTTGTGGCAGGGAAGAAAAAGCATTCGGATCACCAAAGCTGCTTGGTTTTGTATGGAAACAACTGTGGCTGAATGTTTGGTTCACATGGAAGCCACATGACAGGGAGGTCATGAGAGAGAGAGCAGGCCTGACGCTGTGTGTGATCTTACCACACTCGCTCCCCACTGCACTTTTGATGTTTTCCTCTTCGACTTTTATCATTGTTCCTCAAGAGACCCCTACTCTCACTGTCAGGAAAGTGCACATGCGCTCACACACACGCACGCTTGCACACACACATGCACGCTTGCATACACACACACACACATGCACACACACACACACACACACACACACACACACACACACACACACACACTCGGTCCTCTTCTTTTCAAAGCTGGCATCACACAGTCCACCTTTATAAAACTATTTTAACAAGCAGCAAAATCATTAACAGACACTTTTTTGCATCAGAAAAAAAAATGAATGATAGCTTTGGAATCACGCACATATTCATCTACACTCTCCATTCAAATGCATACCCCCTGGTCAGCTAGGACGAGGGGAGGGGGCCGGATAGGAGCTGGCTGAAAAATAGGGGTTGAGGGGAAGGTAGAGTGGGGAGGGACGGGTGGCTCTGTGGGGCTGAAATGTGATCTGGAGCCTGTGTCGCATTAGCCTTAACAGGCACTATGGCAGACGCGCTGGCACCACAGGATGGAGGAGACAGGCAGTGGAGGAGGAGAAGGACTAGGAGGAAGATGAAGGGAAGCAAATTGCTGGACACCGTGGTGTAGGAAAAGTATGTGGTGCTAAGGCAGCGAGGAGGAATGTCATCATTGGTTTTGTGGCACCCAGTCTAAAATGAGACAACAGTGATGGAGAATGATGCTTATCCCTCAGTCATTCACCTTTGTACCTGTAGCACACACATCATCATGCATCCCCTGTCAGTTTGTCATCCCACAGGGTTACGGTCAAACCGGCACTCCCTCTCTGTGTCATGTTGTCTCCCTCCTGCTCTGTAATTTCCTTTTTTTCCTCTCCTCTTTCCTGGAAAGAATGTGTCTCCTGTCGCTCCACTAGTCAGTGTCAGGGGGCTAAACAGCCCATTTTGGTGTCTGACTCAGTGAAGGAGTCCCAGAGGTGCCTTGAGGATTCCAAGGATTCCAGCTTTTGCACCCACATCAGTGACGCCACCTGAGGGAATGTCATTGAGATCATACCAGACACTTTTATATTAGAGCAATCTTCTAGCTGTAACATTAGTTACCGTTTTATGTTAAGATGACAACAAGAAGAGGATAAAGAGCAAATCAGTCACATATGAAGCATGTCTCCAAGTGGAATTTTTGCAAAACAGTGCAAGGAATAAATAGTGATGATGACAGAGAGGATGAAGTAGCAAGAAGGGCAAAGAGAGTAGCAGAGGAAAGGAGGGACAGAGCCAAAGTAAGACGAGGGGGTAATGACTAGGTCTGCTCAGGACAGAGGAGGCAACACACAGGGAAGCGTCTCCAATCGTCTCCTCGTGGCTCCTCTTTGGCGTCTGTGAGCCTCGGACCCTTCACACAATCTCCCTTATTACAAGGCTTCCCCTCTCCACACGGGCACCACTACAAAATGGAGCAATTACATTTAATTAGGCTGCAGAGGGTAGCTAGCTTGCCCTATCCCAAAACCTCGGAGAAGCACAGACTTCAGGTAACACAACGGTCCCGAAGAACTTCAAAGTGATGCGGAATTATAGCACCATTAGTGGAGCCACCACAGAACTGCTGTGAAGTCAGGGATTCATTTGACCCAGAGCGTAATATCTGGAAGTAAAACTGAAAAGCAGTGCAGGGAAGACAAAAACATCTCAGCCACACAAAGATTAGGGGGCAAATGGTTCTTTTCTAAATATTGCTTGTGTGTTATGAGAGTACTGAGGAATTTAATTGCAGTCTTTACAAATGTCTAATGGTACAGCTAATTGAAATGGTACCTCTTTTGGTTGTGAAAAAGATGTTTTTTCACATAATGAATAAAATCTATATATACATATACACACATATATGTATATACAGTATACATATATATATATGTATTTTTATGTGTGTGCTTGTGTGTGTGTGTATATATATACATACACATACATATATACATACATACATACATACATACTGTATACACACATGCACACACAAACACACACACACATATAAATATAAAGACAGGGTTTAAGTGCAGTACTACGATATTCAGACCTTCTGACAAATATGATATTTTGGGAAACCCTTCTTGTTCTGCCTGCTGCTGTTGTTGCTCTGAATTTTCTCTAACAGAAGGTACAATGACCCTGAAACATTTATTGATGCTGACTCACATGGACTCCAACTGTAGTGGAAAATTCTGTCTTGGAAGCTGTTAGATCCAGACATGAGATAGAGACTCATGTTAAAATGCACAGCATCCCCTCTGGTGAGAATGTATCCACAAAAACATGTTTTTCTGGTTTGTGAAAAAATAATATTAGATTTCCACTAAAGTGACCCACTGTGTGCATTTTGATTCATAACTCATTATCAGATTTTATCCTCTACATTTCCACAGCAACACTGAACATGTACTGAACATGCAGAGTGCATGATCATTTTCACCCTATTTTCTGTCTGTAATTATTCCCCATAAAAACTGTGACATCGTTGTCTCAGCATTCCATTAGTTCCTGCCTATAAACAGAAAAATAGACATCAGTGAATTTGACTTAGCTCTTGAGATGACTTGAAAGAAAATAAATTGAATGCAACTTTTAGTCAATATTTAGAGATAAACCACTTGGGTTGAGACGGGATAGTATAAGATCTTTAGAATCTATACCTTAGAGGTTGCAACAACAACTGTATCCAAACTCCACAATTAACCTTTAGATCTTACTGAGGTTTCACCTGAGCCAGTTTGAATGTTTATAATTGCCTGCTAGCATCTCTCAGAGTTACTCACATGCAAGTTTTCCCCACAGTCCAAAACATGCAAAAGGTTAATTAAGTCTGTGAAGTTCCTCAGTCATCCAAGTCACTGCACTTACAGGTACTGACATAGGAACTGGACAAGTTTAGCTTCTTCAAGAAGTTGTGCCTCTAATTTAGAGCCTCAACACTCTAAATTGGCCAGTGGTGTGAATGGTTGGGGGAATGCCAGAATGAATGGTTAAATGGTATGTGTCTACCCCTGAATGTAGCTTTTTGATTCCCTGGCAACTGACCCAGGTTTGGGAAAAAAAAACAACCTAGCTACCCAATAAGTGTTATGGAATGATAAAATCAATTCAGAGTACCCCATGCCTGCAACTGAGTGCATCTAAGAATAATAATAGATTATGTTACCGTGCTAATTTCCTTGGCAAAAAAATAAACTACAGTCAGATTTTGGAAACTTGAAAACGAGGAGCTAAATCTGAAGTTACCTTGGAAGTACACAAATCCTCCCTTATATTGCTGGCTCCTTATTTGGGCATATGGTCTATGACACCATAACCATCTTCTTTGAATCTAAGTCAATGAAACTTTCTCTCACGCATGTTAATATGTCTTGTAGTTAACTGCAAAGCAAGGGCCAGTTCTTTTTTTTGTCCCACCACAAATTGGTCTCATGCTCCGTCATGATTTACTGTCTCCGTTACTGTAATTACAACCAGATCTGTGCTCACCGTAGAATACAAGCAACTGCTGGAAACTTTGACAGACAGTCCGTTGAACAGTCTGCTGTTGTCGCCCATGTCACCAGTGCTATGGGGATGAAAGAAATGGCTGTGCAGATGATTATCGCAATGTACAAATAAATCTAACCAAAGGATTATATATTTTCTTTTCTTCATGTGGCAAGAATTAGCGATTATAGTAGGCTCAACATTCCTCATAAAATACATTATTGGATCCATAATAAAGTAAATAGATAGTTTTAAATGGAGAGAAAAACTATTGGAAAACATTAAGGAATGTAACGAGCACACTGGAACATTCAGATTAATAGGACAGGAGACTGCAAGAGAGCTTTGTAACCAAATTATTCTGACAAGAAATTTTAATGACCTTCTTCTTTTCCTTTCGGCTTTTCCCTTCAGGGGTCGCCACAGAGAATCAACCTTCTCCATCTAACCCTATTCTCTGTATCCTGATCTCTCACGCCAACTGCCTTCATATCCTCTCTCACTACGTCCATAAATCTTCTCTTCGTTGTTCCTCTAGACCTCTTGCCTGGCATCTCCATTTCCAGCATCCGTCTACCAATTTAGTCCCTATCCCTCATCTGTACATGACCGAACCATCTCAGTCTGGCTTCTCTAACCTTCTCTCTAAAACATCTAACATGTGCACAAGAAATTTTAATGATGTAATGGAGAAAACAAAGCCCCCCTTTGAAAATATATGGAATTTGCTATGAGCCAGGCTACATACAGTACATTACAGGCCCAAAGCATCTATATGATAGCCAACCAAATATTTAAAATATCTTAGCTAACCTCAATTGGATTATTGATATGCTTCAAAATTCATATTAAATAGCGCTTGGCAATGTGGGAGATTGGCCCTGTTTCCCCCCGCAGATCTGCTCATCTATCAGTAATGGCAGTCGCAACATTGAATCGGTATCTCTGTAAATGGGATGGCATACATGGCGAAACAGGGGACTCAAAACACCAACGCTTCTGTTGCAGAATGCCTGGATGGTCTATAAATTCACTCAACAAGACAAAATTACACCAACATTGTTTGGCTTTCTGTAAATAACCAAAGTGTCATAACAGCAGAAGACATTTTTACAGTACAATTGCATAATGTCTTGCTAAACTCAGATGTAACTCAGATTGAGGACTGGGTTTGAGGATTTTAGTTACAGGCCCTTTTCTGTTTCCATTGTCGAAAAAATATGAATTATATATATTTATCTATGTGTGCATTTGTCTGTGTGTGTGTTTGTGGATATTTTGATCATGTAAATTCCATTTGGATTGTTGTCTTCTTATGCTTCTTTTCTTCACTAAAATTCACTGGTGAGCTTTATCGTTTCCTAAGACACTTGATCTTTGCTAAGGGCAATGCAAACGATAAATCTTTTGTGCACAGAACCATTCAATGATTTGTGCTTTCATCAGATATGGGATAATTCAGTCAGTATCCCTAATGTGTATTTAGATCTTTTTCACATTGTGATCTTGTCATTTTATAGCTATTTTATGTTTTGTGTTACTGGTTTTATTTCTCTTGCTTTACATCCCACCTGTTCGTGTCTTAACTGGGGGAGTTGAGAAGTCCATCAGCATTATTATTTGCTATTGTTTAGACCTCATCACCTGCCAGCCTCTTATTAAATAATCTATAATTTGGATTCCATTGGAAGAAATCTCCCTTTTTGATTCTCCTTGAAACCCAAGGCATCGCTTCAGGGACAACTTGACCTTAAATGCCGTGTAAAATGGATGGAGCAATTATATACAGGGTTTTTAATCTTTGGATAATCGAAAAGTCACAATGGGGTGCCAGCTAAGTGAAATACAGACAGGAGCACTATGGCGCCTTCAAAGGATACTGTGTATGCTATGTAGCACTTTCACACTTTACAGATTCAAATCACTTTACACTTGATTACAGTCATCTATTCACACACACACACACACACACACACACACACACACACACACACACACACACACACACACACACACACACACACACACACACGCACACACACTCACACACATGTGACATCGCACTAACCAGCTTGGGGTTCAATGTCTTGCCCAAGGACACTTTTCCATACGGACACGAGGGGGCAGGGATTGCAACGTCAGCCTTCCAATTCAAGGGATGCCTGACCCACAGCCAATTATTTTTACCGTGAGTATATTAGGCATGTAATGCTCACCTGCACTTCTGTCATGTTTTTTTTGGATCAAATATAAGATGTTGTAAATGCTGTATCCTAATCCACACTCATATTGTCAGTAAAAAAGTATGTCCATAAAAGTATGCTGTAATAGACTGTCAATGCCTATTAAGCCAGGAATACTGTTGCCATATTACAGGCATGTTAATGATTTTGGTGGTTTGCTGCCCAATGCTAAACTCTGCTGTAAGCCGAAGCCCTCTGCAAAACATGCAACATGCCACATGTCCCCTCATTTGTGAGGTCTTCACAGGTGAGGCCTTTGCAAGGATGTAAGTGTAACATGTGTATGACATCTTTCAAGACACAATGCAGAGTTGTTCCACACCTCTGTGATTAGTCTGATTTATGACAATGCAAAGTCTAACCCAGAAAAACATTCCCCTACCCTAAAAAACTAAAAGGATTAGGATTTGATTCCAGTGACATTGAATTCCACATACCTCTTAACTTCAAAAGCCCCAAAGTTAATGTAATTGATAGAGTTGGCCCGAGAGCTCATCCGAATCTTAACTTGGTTTAAAACAAAAACTCAATGTTCATACATCATCATCACATTCATTATGATGAGCTGTTATGACACTAAAATAAAACATGTCCTTCAAGACTGAAATTGGTGAATTGGCCTAATCATGTATACTGTGACTGCAGCTTAGTAATGAAAGGACATGAGAAGACTTTGGGTCTTAGTGAACAAGAATGAAATAAATTAAAATAAAATAAAACATGAGTTGTTGTCAGCATTATAAATCAAATGGCTTTCATTAGAAATTGTGATGTTGGATTCATAACCCATATTGCCTGAAATATCTGAATCTAAATACTAAATAATGTTCAGATATTGGGGACAAATGTAAAACAACTGATGATGTATTTGAGATTAACAAAATATTGATCTGCATTATTTTCATATCTACCAATGTATACATGAGTATATGAAAGAAGTAATTGACATGTTAGCAACACACAACAAAAACGGTTCCTGGATGGATTGTACAGGCCAAATGTGAACTTTCAGAACAGTTAATGAAATTATCTACTGTAAAATGACTTCCAATCACTTCAATTAAGAAACTGTTTCAGTGATAATTTATTTTTGTTGCATGTATAGAAATTTTCATATATTTCTGAAATGGTAGTACATTTACATTTTCAGGCTTAATCAAAATAAATAAATTGAACATGTATTTAATGAACTAAAACTCAGAGAGGGCCCAGTGGTTATAAGGCAAGGGCAGCATAATACTGTTGTGTATCAGGAGTTCAAATGCAGCCCCCCAATACTTCAATAATCCATAAAATCTACCTTTAAAATAAATTGTGAGTAATTTTGTCATTGAGCTGTCATGTATCACAAATCACCAAAGAAACCACTTTTACTGTAAACTGCACAGAGTTTGAATTTAAACTATCCTTGCTATGAATCATAAATACAGAAAAAAACGACCCTCGAAACATGCAAATGATTTGAAGATGAAGTCATCAGTCACGTTTTACATGTTGACAGCTTCCTTTTGCAATAAACAGCTTTCTGCAGGTTCAGCTGCCTCATTTTCTCTGACATATCGTGGAATTATTTTCTCTCAGAGATCCGGAGCCGGTTTGCTGGCTATCCAACATTCTTTCATTCCCAGAAAACTGTCATTCCATTCACCGCATTTTAAGCTACAGTCAGTCGTACAATTTGGTGTTGTGTCGATACATATCATTTGCAGGATCATATCCAGTCCGAGGTCTCATCACGACTTCTATTTCTATCAAAATGTTATAAGGGGTGAAAACTCTCCCCCACCATTGGTCAAAAAAGGTAACTATTCACTGGTAGCCCTCTGACCATATAACTTGCATAACTCTCCCTCTCTAGTTATCTGTATTCCTTTTTCTCCCTTGTCCTCTTTTCAGTAAACACCTCTACTTTGACAGGAGTGGCAATTTTCATCTCACTGATTGAAGAGTAAAGCTGCTGCTGGTCCGCCACACAGACTCCTGCCCTTCCTCGCTTGCTCTCTCACTTTGTACTATCAGTCATTTAAAAGGAACCTCCCCCATAATCTTAATCCTTCAAGTCTCAAGGCCCCTTAAGAACTGGAGTCTGAGCCCTTGGTGTCTCCTCTGGCGTGTTTTCATTTACTCTAGAGATACCAGGTGCCAGAAGCCAAGCAATTTCTACTTTTAAAACTAAGTGTTTTCTCCAAGTATGACTTAGTGCACAAATCCCCACATGCAAGATGGAGCAAACAAACATAGCTTCAACTAAGTCAACCTTTAATAATTGGACAACTGCAATAAAATACAGGGACACGTCTTTTCTCTTTCCTTAATCTGCCAGTAGCCTGCCCTTTTTAATGGTGCTGCTTAATTGTAATTACTTTGTCTATTTGCTTTGGAATGAATTAGGCTCTTGGATAGAAGGAAGGCGACAGGCCAAGACCACATCGGCTAGGCTGGGCAGTCGTGACGACTTGACGACTAACAGCTCATCAGCACTGAAGACGGAGGGCACCTCATCAAAGACTTAATCAACAAGACCGTCCCCCAGCAGATTACAGCCACAAGTGACAGAGGCTCCAAAGCAATGACTTGGGATAATCTTAACCTCAGTAAAGCCTTTGCTAATATGTAGAGAAAACACCCAACTAACCATGGATTGAGTCTAGACTGAACCATAATCTTATCCATTGGCTTAGTCTTGGAAGTTAGATGTCAATATTGACGTCACTAATGTATTTTTTGGGGGGGGAAGAGGACACACGAGAGTTCACATTCAGTAAAACAGAAATAAAAGGGAATGAAGATAAAATACGGGCTCATTTGTTGTAGTAGAAAAATGTCTCAAAAATTACACTAAGCGAACCATTTGCTCCTCTAGCAGTTCAATTCAAATATCGGTAGTGCAGAGATTCTGTCTCAATTTTAATCTAGACTTTGTAGGAGCTATTAAAGCTGTGCTGGAGGACCAAAATGATGTGATATAGTTTAGTCTCAGACACATTTGGGCCTCGAAGGTAAAACCTCAAAATCAATTTTAAGCTGAGCTGACCAGAAGGTAACTCGCTATAAAAGTAAAGTGGTTTCAAATTCGAGAAATCATTTACTTCAGGCAAAATCATTCAATTAGCATTGCAATTCTTTTCGGTTCATTATATTCCTGTAACTTGCAGTACTGTAAATCAAGTTAGTCAGAGCCAAGATTTTGAACATTGGCGGTCTCTTAAATCTTGTGTATTCAGACTTCTGAACATAAGTCAGCAAAATGTACCCACAAAAGGTCTTTGTTCATCCACAAAACTTATGATTAAATCTTTGCTAATGAATGCTTCATAAATGAGGCCCATTATACAGGAATGCATTCCTCTACAACATGTAAATATGACTGAAGTAATTTGTCCACTGCCTGCTGAACAGTTTTACTCAATACCTTACCGCAGTATTACATGTTGCTTTCAAGGACATGTTTAGCTACAGACTGGTTTGACACGTGCAATAAATAGTTGTGGTTGACACAATTGGAATTAATATACTTTGCTTGGATACTGTATTTGTTTAGACGGACAGAAGAGCAGCTTCAAAAATAATAATTAGCTTTCAGGATAACTCCAGACTTCAGCATTCATTATGGCATGTGATGATAACACTATGTGTGATGAGAGGAGCAAAACAACATGACTCCTTTGCATTTCCTCTACTGTCTCAGATGATGTTCCTACATGATGAAAGCATCCCATAATCCTGCTGGAATGACAGTGGACAAAACATGGATAAGAGCGGGAAGGAAATTGCAGTACAAACAGCCTGATGAGTGCCAGAGACACGGCCCACTGAATATGGTCTCATCTGTGTTTGCATAGGCCTGAAGCATGCAGATTGAAGCCTTTGTGTGTACGTGTGTAGTGTTGAGCAACCATTTGAGGTTGGGGGGTACAACAGTGAACAAGGCCAACAGGTGATTCAGAAAAAGACTCCTCGACAGAGATGGATTCCCATGGGATTTGGGGCCAACATCATTCCCTTTACCCATTTCCTGTCATAGATCCCAGCAGTGTGTTCAGGAAGACATTAACCAAAATCTGCTGAGGATTATTGACAAGCTGAATTTGTCTCACAACAAACATTTCTTTCTTTTTTTTTCACACGACTTGAGCAAGACACTAGATTTTGGATAATAATCTTTTCTTCCTTTCATAGAGCATCTAATTGCATTGGCTGGCAAGCCCACACAGAATGGTATGCAGTTATGAATGGTGTGTTTACGCAGGTCGTTTTTATGTGAGTGTATGTTTGCTCTCATATTGCATATAATTTACCCAATAACAGTCACATCTGCTATTAACTTACCACAGAGTTACTTCAGGCAGAAATACAAGGGATTAGCTCTCTGTATTCCACTCTGGATGGTAATGAAATGTTAAGAAAAACAACTAGAAGAAAAACAAAAACAAAAAAAAAAGCACAGCAATTTCTGTGCTCTGAAAATTAAATTGCAGGTTCAGAATTAAGAATTGAGCCCTGGTGTAGTGCAAACATCCCAAACATCATATTAAATTGCTGTTCTTTGGCCTTATACACCCAGCCATACAGTGGCTATTCAAACTATCCCAGACACCACAGACAGATATTAAAAAGACATCCACATGGCCCCATAGATGTGTTAGCTGATGTGTTACTCAGAGGGCCCCTATGAAAAGACCCCAGGCGCCTATCCTGGTGCCTGTCTCCACAGCACTAGGCAACCATTACGGTGGATTTAAAGGGCAAGACGTTTAGGCTGCTGTCATCTTGTGTCAGTCTACCACAGGGACCGCATGGTGGTTAAACAGACTCGTAAATAAACACCACACGCATATAGGCAGGGAGCTGGGCTGTGGTGCTTCTGCTAGTGGTGGTGGAGGAGTCCACCACAGGTTTGGACCAAGGCTCCTTTCAACGCCCTCTCTCCCTACCCCTTGCCAGCAGCTCTAGGCATTGCCAGACCTAACCTTCAGCTTCATAAGTCATCGACTAGACTGATGGCTCCCCACCCAGCTGTTTTGTCCCATTTCTGTTTTTTTTCCTTGCATCTTGCTGTCACATTCCCCGTGTCCCAAAAACACAAAGGATATTCATGTACGCTGACACATATTGCATATGCCATTCCTTGGCTTGTGACACCACCATGACAGCAGTGATGGAAAAACTGAAGGTTTCTTTTTCACCAGTCCTGGGGTCCACGCACTCCTCCCCTCACTTATTTCTCAGCCTCTGTCTCTCCCCTGTCTGTCTTCTTCTGGAGTAGAGACCACACAGATGTTCCAAACCACATCCAAGCCGTCTGGCTGGGATGAGCACTTCTGCACACACAGAGTGAGTGTAAGTCAACAGCATGCCAACAGCTAAAATATGTCTGCCTCTGGCCGAGCAATAAACGCTGTTTAAAACAACGGCCCTTGGAACTAAATCTGAAGTTTCTTATGTAACTCTGATAGACATGATGGCTTTTTATCACATGGAATATGGGATGAGCAGTTGTGTTTGATAATGAGGCAAACATTTTAAAAGCTGCGGGTGGCCTATGGAAGCCTCCAAAATATCAACAGTCACGTTATGATCATCAGAAATAACACTGTTTCAGAAAGACGTTAATGTGAAATCACTCAAGAAATTAATATATTGGGCAAGAAAGCCATTTATTAAGAATGTCAAACTCTACTGAGTTAAGAGGAATATAATGAGAGTTACTGAATGCCACGTCCTCTTTTAGTAATCAGCCATCTTTACCAGCCTCACAGACATCAATGCAAGTATGTCTCAGCCCCTGTTATTTAAAACAGCTACTGTTTTAATGCACCAAAAACTAGTCAAACCCCTCAATTACTCTTCATGTGAATACTGTGTGCCTGTGTGTGTTGCGCATACTCATCTGAAGTCTGTGGTTTGGTATGGTTAGGCGTGTGTGGGAAAGTGTGGTTAAAGCTACACTCACACAAATAGCGGTTTTCAGTGTGAGCAGACAGTGAAATTCTCATTTTAAGAAAACAACACAGTGTGCACCTCGAGGCTCGCCAATGGCTAAACCGCACAATGTTTAAATCATTTTGGTTTAATTGCTTTTTAACAAGGCTCCCTACTGCGTTGACATTATACATTAACACTGTGGATGCTGAAAGCTTGCAGTCTCACAAGTCTGGCCACGTACAACACACGTCTGACTCAGAATAACTGAACTGCAAAAACTCGATAATGTGCTCTTGTAAAATCAACAACAATACGAGCAAAAAAGCCTCAAGGCCTATTAAAATACTGGCCTCATGTCTGGAATAATGTCTCCACTAAGTCTCTGATGGATCATCTTTGCACTTCTATTGCTGGAAGATAAAGCAGGAGATAACATCTAACCTTGTATGTAGTGATGGAGAAGTGCATGATACATGGTACAAACACAGGTCTACCCGCCATAAACCCCTTCATTAGGAGAGCCAGACAGTTTACTACACACCCAAAATTTCGAACAGAATATAACCTTTGGGCGGGATGCTGTTGAACTGTGTATGTGTGTGTGTTGCTTGTGCATGTGTTTGTATGTAAGACCTGTCTGTCAGTTAAACCTTACTTTGGGCATTGAGTACATTTCCAAAATAACAATGTGCAGCATAGAAATTATAAAGTACTCAAAAATGTACAATATATAGTTATGTAGACCTAAAAGCATCTGAGATGTCTTTGAAATGGCATTAAATCAGATGGCACATGCTCTGGATGCCAGTTGGTCAGCAAAGGTATAGAAATGTCAAAAACAAAACTTTCAGAGACATCCTAATATCCTCAAATTAGTTTGAAAGCAGGTCCCCAGATAGCTTCAGCTGCGGTCATTGGGCACCTATTTTGGAGACGCAAAGCCTTAAATAGCTGCAGGAAATGAGGAGATGATGACGGACCTGAATCTACCCTCTGCTTAAGCACAGCTCTCCTAAAATAGGAGTGATCTGTTGTATTCTGCATGCCAGAAAGAAAAACATTAAATAGATTGACAAAGATGTAACCTAATTATGGGGAATCAAAGCAACAAGTCACTGTTGTCAGTATTGCCTTGTCCCTATTTATACAAAAAAAGTTAATTCATATTCATTTGATTTCATAATATAAAATAGGAACCAAATGGGGTAGTTTACAAAAAACAAAACAAACAAAAAAATAGATTATGTCCTCATTTGGTCGTGGTATGGTAGCACACAATATATGACCTACATTCAAAAAAGTTTGTAAATGACTAAATTGAAAATTAAATAAGATTTTCATTTATATCAAAATTGAACCTTTTTACCCCTTTCTTATAAACTCAAGGGGAATTAAATTTTAACATACCTCAAAACACTTCACTTGTCATTTTCTAAACTTTTTCCTTTGTCCCTGTAAAAGCTCATCCTTGAGTTTCAGGCGCCATCTTATGGGCATTCTAGGGCATCAACTATGTTCGGAGGACCCGAAAATGCATCTTATATTCATGAGATGCTGACAGTCCATCTGCTTATTTAAAGCAAACATAAAATGTTGCTTTGTTTAGTTTTGCAGCTTTCATTCTCAAGCCTCGCTCTAGAACAAAACTGACAAATGCTGAATAGAGAATGCACAATCTCTTGATTGATTTTCTTCTCTCCAATGCAGTACACGATAAAAAAGCTGTTAAAAGACAGCCTTTGACTGCATTTGCTGTAAAAATAACTAATGTATCTAAAAGCAAATGGTTGGAAGGAAAGTCATTATATTTTCCATTATCTACTCTGTGCTGGGTCCACATTTTAAGATGTTAAAATTAAATGTTGTTCAAATATATTCTGTATGACTGATGTCTAGAATAACCACTGACTGAAAGATAATTACATTGTATAACCATTATCTTTACAAATATTACATCAACATACAGGAAGAGTCAGGGCAGATGAAACAGCATCAGAACCTTGGAACTGGAGACGGTTGTCATGCCTAACTTCTTCGACGTATTTTAGAGACCTGCACGACAATTAATAGTTAACATAGATTTAAAAAAAAAAACGTATTTAAGAGATGAATTACTCCTGGTAATTTCTGATTTGACTCTGCAGGATTGAGATTTTCAGATGTGACCACAACCCACAGGATCATTCAGAGATCTCCGACATTTATCTTCTCCTATCTCTGTGATCGAAGACTTGCTCCAGTGCACTTCAGAGGAAATCAAATTAGTAAGCCATGATGTGCTGAAATTCTGAAGAAGCTGCAGTGTAATCTTAACAGGTAGCTTAGCTGCAGGGTAAAACTGAAGAGGTGAGAGCTAAATTGATCACAAGGAAAATTAAGCAACTCTGTATGCCCTGCAGAGAATTCACCGAATGTTTATGAATTGGAAATGTGTGGTTAATCAAGTTATGGCCAGTGGGAAAGATTTGATTGAATTAGCATTGATCAGGAGTAGCCAGAGCTATCACTTGTCAGGCTGGCTTAATAAACTATTAAGTGCTGCTACACATGAGAATCCAATAAAATACTTATAAGCATAGCAGAAAAAAGACACATGAACAAAACATTATGACTTCATCTAGCACTTTGGAGGCAATGAGGACAGCACACACACTTTTTCCTTGATCTAAAGATGTTTAAGCGTTTGGCAAATTAAATTTTAACATCTGAAGCCCCCCTGGGATTGACTGGTGACCAGTCCAGGGTGTACTCTGCCTCTTGCCTGATGGCAGCTGGGATAGGCTCCAGCATCCCCTGCGACCCTGAGAAGGATAAACAGTAGACAATGGATGGATAGATGGATCTGAGAGTCCACATAGCTTTAGGTGCATTCCAACATAAGACACCCCAAAACTTTATAAGTATATATCATAAATGCATATATGTTAAGAGTTCACCCATATGATCTTAATGTTTTGTTTCTGATGTAATTTCATAATGTAAATTAAAAAAGGCCACGCTTATTAGACCAAAAGCCTTCAGAGACTATTGGGATTATGTGTCAGATATCTACAAAGTTGATATTAATCCTATTAATAGTATTTTACCATGCAATCTTGTCTTAGACCAGCATATAAAGTAATTTTGATACTTTTTATGTGTCACTCTGATATGATAATGTATTGCATGTAAATGAGTTTATTCTATTACTTTTGTTTCACGATCAGCTGGTTGTCAGCTTGTGTTAGGGGAATCATAAATGTCTTTTGGAGTCGGTCTGGAGAGACTTACAGGGAGAGGATATTGATTTCGGCCAGCGATGTGGATTCTCAGGGCAACATTTCATGCACTTTAAATCCCTACTGGGAGCATTTAATCATAAGCAGTGTCCTATACTTAGGAAAAAGAAGACTACACTGTGAAAATACACCAATAACACATGTAAATTACCTGCATTCAGAAATAAATAAAAAACTGTAATTAAAACGTATGCATTCATTTGCTGCTTCATTTGTGTTTGCACTGCATTGCACCAGTACAGTATTTGATGCATGGCAGTAATGGTGATGATTTTAGTAACTTCATATTGTCTTATATCCACTATCTCAAAACCGTAAAATGTTCACAGGCTCCAATAAACACGGGAGATTGCAGAACAACATATGTGGCGTTCACTGCTGGGAAATTAAAAGAAAAGTTACTGTGAACGACACCTGTTCAGTAATATGTTGAAGAAGAAAGTATATTTCCCCCCACGGTGTACTGGAGTGGATGTGTGCATGAGTGGAATGAGCAAGCTAGTAGTGCAGGAGGCAGAGCGATTGTCTTTGAGGAACTGAACCTCCCTGGTTCGATTCCCCGCTCCTCCTAGTGTGTCGAAGTGTTGTTGAGCAAGACACTGAACCCCTAACTGCTCCCCTGGCGCTGGCAGACGGCAGCCAACTGCTCATGGTTCATCCATGATGGGTTAAATGCAGAGAACGAATTTCCCCACGAGGGTTTAATAAAGTATACATTATTTTATTTATTACAAGTCCTTCAAATGTGTTCGAAGCAATACTTGAAGAGACTTAATTGCTGTCCACCACTGATGACTAGACCCCTGCGAATGAATTATCACCATAGGGAACATCTGGTTTTGAAATGACACTTCAGAATCAGGGCAGCGGATTGCACTTCATCTTGTTTATCCTCATAGCAAATAAGAAAGATCCAGCTTGCTCCTGTGAACAAAAAAAAACAACAAACAAAAAAAAGCCCACCAAAAGAAGACCTTCACCTCAGTTTAGCCGTTCATCAAAGCAATGACCCTCCACCAGATGGTGTGTGCTTGGAATAACATTGTACTACAACCTCTTAAGTGGTTCTGCCATGAACCAAACAGCCTTGGTTTAATTCTAGCCAGCGTGGGGACAGATGGAAAGGGTTCAATGGTGCAGACAGGGAAATCAGTTATTACAGATCTAGCTCAAGGACTAAAAAGCCAGAGTTCACTGAATAATTTAAATACAAAAGATGCAATTTCACCAGGCTGCGTCTAGTGCTTGACTACCTCATGATTATATATATACGTGATTGCTTTCAAAATGCCGAGGCAATAAATGATATTGCATGAGGTGAGTAGTGAGTTCTTTCTTTTTGACTTTAGAATTGTTTGTTTGACGAAGAGTCCTGCCCACCAGGTCTCAGTGTGCAATAAGCAAAGGTATTATGAGGTGTTTCCTCCTGCCTCCACAGGGGATTTGTGATAATCTCCTTTAGAATGAGTCATGGGTACATTACCATATTACCTGCTGTAGGCCAGGATATCCTGATGCTAATAGGTAAAACTCAGAGGGCTCACTGGTGGACTCAGATGAACAGTGCTTATGTGTGCCCAGGACACTCTTCAGAAACTGGAAATGGTGGCTTAGGATCCACTCCTGTTCTCACAGGAAATTACATTTTGCATGCATCTGTTATGGCTTCAGCTATCAAACATCTCTCTACATATGCATGGCATGCACTATTTACATGTGATATAACTATGGTAACCACGTTTACTTTTCCACACATGCAAGTGCAGATTGACAAATGTTGGCAAATACATCTGTCATTTTTGTGACGCAACTACACAGTGTACATGATAGAAATTACATGTCTGTGAACATTTACTTTTTTGTGGGCAAATCCATCTGTCATTTATGCGGCGCATCCACACAGCGTAAATGATAAAAATGACATGTCTGTGAACATTTACTATTTTGTGGCTTCTTGGGGTAATATAAGGCACATTGTTTTTCAGAATTACTGGTACACAATTTTGTGGGAGCTGTTGACTTGGAGGCTACAGAAAATGAATAACAGTGTAAACAAAATTGTGTAAGCTACAGTTTTTCTCTTCTAAGCCCCAGAGTTTGAACACAGTCAGTTCAACATTATATCACAAACAAGAGCTGAGATGAGTGCATAAATAATTGTTGGGTGTGAAAAGTAAGTAGTCAAAAAGTAAGTAGTAGAAAAGTAGTCAGGGTAATTTGATAAATGCACAATTAAGAATAGAGAAATCTTAATTCAATCTCTATTCAGCTGACATTCTTATTCTACATTCCCTATGAATATTTGATTTCAAGGTGGTTTAATATTAATGCACTGAGTGAAGTTGGTCTTTTCTTTCTGTCAATTGATTTTTAACATGTCAGGAGCTATATGGTTTAATCTGCTGCAGCAAGACATCTTCAAGCAAGCCAGCACCTCTCATCTTTAAAAGAGGTGTCTAGTTTCTTTTAATCAATATGTGTTGACACTGATTAAAGTAAGGGCAACAAAAAAGTCTTTAAATGTCAATAAGAATATGAAAGCTGTCACAAGCTAGGACTGACATAGCATTATACCTGACCTTAGTTCTTTATACACATGTCACTATTAACTTCACAATCTCTCTGTGTCAGCCCTCTCAATTATAACCCTTTATTCATGAAACGGTATGGCGTACAGGACTATTTCTGTGCTAAACCTATAATGTACAGTGGCATATTTTCAGGTTGCAAGAGCACAGACTGTGGAAGGACAGTGCAAAACAAACTCAAAGGTAAATATCATAGGGACATAATACTGTCCCATGACCTGTTCATGAAATTAATCTGGTTTACAATGAAACCCATTTCACTGTGACTCCTGCTATTTGGATGTTTACTGCTGCAGCTCCAGTAGATGCAGATCACAGAAAATTAGATTATTGCAAATCATGTCTCTTGCCTGCATGGACATGAATGTCTTTGCTAAAAAAACATAATTACTTTTTAGTCACTGGATAATCTTTAATAACAATTTTTAGACTCTGCGTTTCCTCATCTAAAATGACATAAAACCTCTTTGGAAAAACATTGCATTTTTGTTTTCTTAAGCCAAACATTTATCACAAGGATATATGCTCTATTTTAATCAACTAAGTGACATAAGAAAGGCGAAGAGTAGAAGAAAAAGCTTTGAACATAATCCTGGGAAATGTGCAGTAGAAATGCATCTATTATTTGTCGGCACACCTTTAATCTAATACTATAGAGTACTGCAGAAGAGAACAGGTGTCCTCATGTCCTTGTATTTGAGATGATTAGAACAGTGATGCACTGCGTTTGGAATGTTCATCATTTTTTATTCAGAACATTTATATTTCTAAAATCTGGTCTTAAAATTGCAAATGTATCATAGACGAAGAGGAGATATTTAGCTGTAGACGGTTTATCCATAAGAACAAGGTTTTACAAATTTGTTCTTCAGTCAGCATGTTTCTTAGAATGAAGAATGGAGTGGGTGATTTAAGACTGTGCTAGCAGATACAAATATTAATAAACACAGTTTATCACACATTTATCAACTGAAAAACAAACAACTGATTATTCAATACAGTCTGGTTTTGTGCTTTTATTTTGGTCTTCCAGTTTTTTTTTCTTTTTCCATCGGCACAGAGCAGTAGCTTGTTGCAGTGGGAACAAGGTTCCCTCCTGACCTATTTTCTGAGCTGCTGTTTAAGCTACTTCACTCTAGCATTCAGTTCCCGCTTCTTTATGAACTTCTTTCTACAAAGATTACTGTGAACTTGATTGGCATCCTTTCGGATAGATTGACTGCAAGACACTTGTAAATGCTATTCTTGATGTGATAGATGTGTCAATCTCTCGTAAACCGAGAGACAAAATCAAGACAATGTTCCATTGCCTTCAATCACTCCCACCTTTAAAATAACAACCATTTTTTTTCCCATTTTGCACCTGATGACAGGTGAGAAAATAAACAGTCAATTTTTCAGACTTCCTCTCATACTTCCCACTGTTTTTCAGAGATATAGTAGTTCTCCATAACCATGTTTGTTGAGCTGTCATTGTTCTTCTTTTATGTGAAAGCCCACTATGGAAAGAAGGCCTCATTCTGACAGAACTCTCACATTGCATTTTTATGAGCATGCTTACTTTCATATGCTAGTTTTATTCAACATTATGCATCCAGTTATGCATATTCGAGAAATATTTTTTCAAACCCATAATGTCACAAAGGCACAAACCATTGTCCTTCAGTATTTTGAAATTGTGAGCTATGTGAGTTGTTCAAGGTATGGGTAAAGTTCAAAGGCCTTGAAAAATGGTTCACACTACCTATACTCCATTAGAAACTTGCGGAATCAGGCAAATCTTTTGGTGGTCGTTTTCCACCACACAGGGTGTCCTCATGTGTCCATAAATAAATTATAATGAACATAGTGAATCTGAGTCATGTAAGAGGTTGAATATACATCTTGTGGTTTCATGTGTTTATATAAAAACATGATCTCACTGCTGTCACTTATGCGGAAATACAGTGATGACAATCGCGTGTACTATGTATTTACTATGATAGGTTTTCAAATTATGTTAGATACAAAATAGACAAAAAATAATTTTCTCTCTCTCTCTCGCTATATATATATATATATATATACTTTTTTTTCTTTTAGAAATTCTCAAAAACATTGTCAAATGATCACAAGATAAAATAATGACAATCTTTTTTTGCAGTAGACACCATTATCAAAATAAGTATTTGACTTGATTTTAGATTACAGAACCAGTTTCATCATATTTTCATCACTCCTCTAGCTTTGACTTTCACATGATGAGATTAATGACTTTTTGTGATGTCGTTAGAATAAAAAGATAACAAAAGAGAGTGAAACGTGAATCCTTGTAATTGAAAGTATCAGTTTTATGTGTTAAACAAAATCTAAAAAGAATTAATATGACAATAAACAATTTTATTTTTCTCGAGGCACCGCTGCCTTATAGCTCTGTGTTTGCAACTATAACATCTCTATCTGTGACTGTCTTAAATTTAATTCACTATATGATTTTCAAGATCATTGACAAAAAAAGAAAAAAAATGTCTACAAGTGCAATCACCCGGCTTGGACAGTGAACCGATTTTGTCAAGTTGAGGCACAACAATTTCTAAAAAAAAACCTTGACAAGATAAATAACGAATGCTAACTGAATTTTCCCCACGGCCAGTCAGAGTTTGGTCATTGGTATGTGCAGGCTGTTCCAGGGTCCCATCCATAACTCCTCCTCATCTGATAATGTATGGTCACTCAGCGATTCTAATGTCTCCCTGCTGTCCTTGTGGTTGTCAGCAGAAGTCTCTTGCTCCTCATTGACACACGAGCTACTGCTGTTTCTGTCAGCTAAGGTCTTGACAATATTGGTTTTGAATCCAGAGCTTTTAATACCTTTTAGGCTGGGTTTTAAGGAGCCAGTTGATGACCGTGTGTTCAGGTTTATGTCCACGTTCAGGGGAGCACTTGTAGTTTTCCCGTTCTCTGTGCCACTTTCAATGTCTTCAATGCTAATAACAGGAGGGGACTCTTCGTGAGTCACCCCCAACTTGTCTAGCTTTTTAAAATGCTTACCCAGCCGACATGGGGAGCCCACCTTTAAGTTGTTCGGGTGGGGTGTCCGCCTGGTTCGGACAATAGTGCCATTCTGGGCAAGGTAGATGTTTCCATTGATGTTGCTGTGACTATTAGAGAGTCGATTCCTCTGAGTTTCTGTAGAGCCCTCCTCTCCTGTCGAGCTTGTCTCATTGTCCCGATCTACAATCAGCTTAATCCTCTTCTTTCTTCCAGGCTGAGGAGGTAATAAAGGGTCACTTACAATATGCCTTCTTTCTTTTTAAGAGGAAGCAAACAAGAGTCACTTGGAGAAAAAGTAAACCAAAACACAAACATGCCTCCAACCTAAATTTTGGTAGCCTCTTGATTTAAAATCCAATGAATCAAGTACTAGGTTCAGGTCTGGGAAACCTGCCAGGAAATAACCTGTTTACCAGGTAATGAGCGAGTATGGACTCCTATATAGAGGGAATTGACAAACTTATATCTCTTTCAATAAAGCTACATTCCAATCCCACACCTAACTGTTGATGTCTCATCATAAGATTGTCAGTTAAGAGCACGCGATCTCCTGCTTTGAAACAAACAATAGAACAGAAGAATATAAGTAATTAGAAAAAATATTTAATATTACTCGTGTTATGAGGAGTATTTTCAAGTCATCCGTGCTTTTGAAATGTATTTGACATTTTTCAGAGTCCCTCAGTCCTGGTAGACAGTGAAGCAAGAGACAAAAATGCACAGCGGAACAGCATGATAAGACAGAAAAAAAAGAAGAGGTTTCGAAAAAAAAGTCTCATTGATAAACAGAAGTCAAAGATGTGAAAATGATATCAGAAGCATTTTCAGCAGAAGACTACCACAGTTTTCACTCTGCCACTAGGAAATAAGGAAAATTGGATATTTGAAACACTCGGGAGATAAAAGCACTGATCTCTGCACTCTCATGCAAGGGTAATTGATTTTATTTGCTCTTACTTCACAGTGACAATAACGTTTTTTAGAAGACAGTTGAGTTTCTTTCTGACTCTGACTCAGGATCTGAAGTCTCTTCAGTTTCTCCTGAGTCTTTGCCCACACTGGTGGCTTCTGATCCAGATCCACTGGTTGAAGATTTGTCAGATGAAATGGCATCTTCATCCACCTCAGTGATGGGAGACAGGCCTCCATATGTTTCTTCAGATGTTTCACCCATACTTCTGATTTCAGAGCTGTATTGGGGGCTGCTGTGGGGCGCAGGACCCCAACACACCACATTTCTAGATGCAGAACTATCACTCAGCTCACCAGCTGACTCTTTACTTTCATCTGTAATTTCAGACTCTTCATCTTCTTGGTCACTCTCTTCCGTGATTGTTTCTGTAGACCTATGTGTATGGATGGACTTTTGGGAACGCCGACTGCCACTGGTTGACCGGGAAGTAACTGAACTCTCTTCGCCAGTCGAGGTGCACTCATTGGTTGACTGAGTGATAGAAGAAGACCCTACATCTAACTCAGATGTTCCCCTACCCCTGGACCCTTGAGATAAGGAGCCTTCATGTCCTGATCTTGACTCTGCCTCGCTACCCATTCCCGTCCCTGACTCAGTCTCACTGAGTTCGTCACTGGACTTCTCAGACGTTTCTGCAGTTCTTGATGATGCTGTTTTCTGTGATGATCCAACACTTGAGCGAGATGAACTGTCCACACCTTTCATGCTGGCACTGCCGCTCTCACTCATACTTTGACTCCTACTGCTACCACTCCCACGAGCAATGCTGCTCTCACTTGCACGTTTGCTTCTTCTGCTGCCACTTCGACTCCCATTATCGCAACCTCCCCCATGACACCGTTCACTTTGAGTCCCACTCCCACTTTCACTGTCACTTCCTCTGCTAGCCTCACTTGCACTTTTACTTCCTCTGCTTCGATTCCTACGCTCACTGATCTCCTTGTTGGCCTCAGTTGCAGATGATCTAACAGAGGAGTGGGCAGAAGACCCACTTTCTGATGTGCTCCCTGAGGCCTCCTCATCAGAATCTCCCCCTGTTACAGATATCTTTTCTGTGCTTGTTTCCTTTTCTGATGCTGTACCTGTTCCTGATTCAGTTTCTTTTTCAGATTCAGATTCCGCCTCGGACTCAGATTCTTTCTCGGTCTCTGACGCTTTCTCTGTACTTGATGATTTCTCTGAATCTGAATCTCTTTCTGACTTCGATGCTTTCTCGCTGACTGATTCCCTCTCCGTTTCATCCCCTTCAGACTTGGACTTGCTTTCCTCTTCAGAATCCCCTTGCTCTTCATCAGGTTCTTCCTCAGAGTCCACAGTGCTTTCGTTGGCATCATCCCGATCTAAATCTACTTTCAGATAATCCCTGTCCATGCTACTTTTCTCAGATGATTCCTCATCAGATTCTTTCTCCTTACTTCCACTTTCACCTGCTTCCGCCTCACTTTCTGTTACACTAATCGATACTTTTGATTTTTTTTCATCTTCACTAGTGGCTTGGGAGGCCTCTTCATCTCTCTCACTGCCAGTTGCACTCACACTGCTCTGCGACTTCCTGCGGGCTTGCAACTTGTTGCCCAGGTTGATTTTCTTAAAAACTTTGCCAAGCCTACTGCGGGATTCAGATTTGCTGTCGATTGGCCCCATAAGAGCTGGTCCATCAGTCAGACTCTCCTGGCTGTCAATACGGCGGGCTGACATTAGTTTGGCATAATCCTTATCCTTCTTCCCGGCACCAAACATCTTGAACATTTTGGCGGTCTTCCATGGAGATGGGCCAGCATCAGATGGCTGTTCTCCTCCTTTACTGGCCACCAGGAGTTTGCTGAGTTTGATGACAGATTTCAGCTTCTTGGCAGCCTTGGATGGCTCACTGTCCTTTGCTGGCTCATCTTGTTCGATTTCCTCCACTGGTGACATGTCTCTAAATGCAACCCTCTTCGGTGCCCCTTTACCACGCATGCCACGGCCCCTCCCTCTGCCTCGGGCCTAAAACAATGTCATTTAATTCAACAACTCTGTGTTAAGTTTAAGCCATAACGTAACAATAGCAAACAGTCTCAAGAGTGCTATTTTAATAAATAAACATTGATTTTGACACACTATATCAAAATAAAACATTTTGTTATCATCGCTCACTTGTATAGAATACACATTTAAGGAAAAGTAATACCTCAGGACCATGTGGACTGTAGTAATAACTGTCATCCTCAATAATCACCTCTCCGTATTCATCATACATTGGAGATATCAACCTCCTTCGACTGCCGTACTGTGGAAGGTCATATCTGTGAAACAAAACATGACATATTGTTTAAAATGACAATGAGCATGGAAAAATTGTTGGAGTATACTGCTTCAAGACTGTGTGGTGAGAACAAAAAATGATTACCAATATAGAACAAGAAAAGAGCAACAAATATACTTTTTGTTGACAATGTTACAAATCTTTAGGTATTTATTATCATTTAACATAAGGAAACTTCAGTTTATCTGAAAAAGTAATTATGTTTCAAAGATTTGGTGAAAATGTTTGTGCACTAATGTCTTTGTGGGGAAATGTATCTTTTAAGTGAGCTGATTTTCTTTTCCTCAATCTTATTTTTTATTCATGAGTGTCAGACTGGCTTGCATCTTTCTCTTGGTAGGATAGGCAATATCTTTGATCAGCTATGTGGAAATGTTGCAGCATTTTTTTGTACTTAATAAAACTAAAAAAGCCCATTAAAAAAAAATTGCATCTTTTCTCCTATTCCTTGGCATAAAGAGTCGGTTTGATTACATTGTCCTAATTGTGGGAGGTTTAAATCTTATTGATATATTAAGTCATTATTAATTATATCAATATTTTAAGTAATTAATAGAGATGAAAAATAAACTGGGTAGATTGATGGGAGAGAGAGGAAATGTAGTTTCAAACTACATCACAACTGCATAACACTAAAATTGAGGGAAGCCGCAGGGAGAGACGCAGATGGCAATTTGTATCGCAGGAACCTTGTGAACATGTGAGGGCAGCTCTGAGGACCACATGGTCTGATGATTGCAGGATTAAAGAGTTTAAGCTGTGAAAGTGTGCCCCTCAATGCAAACAGGGACAGATCAAAGGGATCTGGTCATAATGAAACTACAGTCATTAGCAGTTGCGCATTTTACAACGGAAGTTCTGACATGGCAATTAAAATGTAAATACAGCTTGGTTTAAATGATGGTCACCTAAAGCAATTACGGTTGATAAAGATGAAACTTGTTCTCAGTCAGCAGCCACAAAGGTAAAAACATGACAACAAGAACAGTTTTTAGATGTCCGTCAGATTATCTTTACGTAATTTGAGCTAGATACTCATTTCAATAAACTTGAAACATCATTGGAAAGTGTGGTTCTTGTGACCTGCTGTCTATCTTATAAATAACAATTTCAGCTGTTGCCAGCTGTTGAATCTTAGTTTCATATTTTTCTACTACAAGGGCAATGTAATACACTTGGTAAATTATCACCTATTCAATAAGCTAATACACGTTACTAACTCTCAAAGGTGCCTACTTAAGGAAGCCTAACTGATCTTATTTATTAGACAAAAAGAGAGGCTAAACACTTTGATGTTATTTACCGCTGAATGCACTGCTCGTTGCTTGATCTTCAAAACTAAATTGAAATGCTAACCATTCCCACAAAGGACCCCACCATTGGGAGAAGATAAGCAAGTGCACATCAACTATGTCCTAATTACATTTTCTTTGAAGTGACAGAAATCATTTCCATGGATTAGACCTGCCCTGATAAAAAATGAAAGTCAGTGGGTTAGATGCTTACCCTTGGTCGTAGTTATAATATTCCTGTGTGTAGTAGTCTTGGCCTGGGTCAATGCCTGACTCCATAGAGAGTTCCTGAATTTCAGTAAGGCAGAGAGGAAAAAACAACTCAGTGCTTCTCCTTAAAAGAAGAGCAGCACCATAGAAGGTGAGAAAATTGCAGATTGACCATAAGCACTGTGAGTCAAGAAAAGCAGGAGTATTTCTACCTCAGGTCTTAGAAGAGATGGCCTCAGCAGTTGCTGCTGCTAATGATTCATGTAGAAGAGGTGTTGGGGATGAAAGGAAGGAATGGTTGGGAGAGATACAAACATAAGGAAGAGTTGACTTTGAATATTTTGGGTTTTAAAGCGGGAAAAAATTGCCTGTGCACGGCCATGTCTTTATCAGCATAACAGCATATACATGCAAGGTGAAGAGACCGTTGGAAATGAAGCAAGGACGAACAGGGAAGGCTATTGTAGGATGGAAAAAGGTAAGCATAAACTAAATTCAGTATGGTTTATGCTTGAAACAGTCTTCTTTCGTTCATTTATTCCACATATTTAAAAATGAAAAGACTTCAACAGGAAACACTGCCTGGCATACTGTTTGGCACCTGATTATATTATTATTCAGAGGGGGGAAAAAAGACAATCAAAATGCTTATATGGTGTGACAGGAGCGTTGAAGAATAAAAGTGAATAACACTCAAACAAACTGTGATGGAAATGTAGAAAGTCTTGTTTACAGGATCTCATCTTATGCTTTTTCAAGGGGTTCCATCCCCGTGAATTATAGATAAGAATAATAGTATATATGCTTGAGAGTGAAAATTGTCTTTGAAGACATCATAACAGGAACGCTTACCTGTCTGCTGTAGCCTCGCCTGCTGTGTGCCGCAGAAAAGAGGAAATAAGACAAATAATGAATATGTATTGACAGCAGCAGTTCTTGTGCTTTTATATAATTGAAATGTTCAATCTACAAGACTACTGTGTCTAAATTCTGCTGACCGGTTAGGAAATTATATCTTTACTTTTTTTGCGTTGTCAGATGTTAAATTACACAGTTGCAGATATTTTGGAAAAAAAGGTGCCTAAGGCCACAAAGCTATTATAATGGTGGGGGCTGAGATTTTCCCCTCCTTTATTTCATCCAAATGTAGAGGACAAAATGCTACAACAGTGCAAATATTTAGAGTACTGGAAAAATTGAATGTATGCAAAAAAGTCCAATGTTTATAGAGACACATCGAGAACAAGGACTTCAGATTGATAAAATAATGAATAAAATCTTTGGTTAAAACCGTACAAATAATGTGCCTTTTTTTTTCTACAGACACCCTTTTTTATACATTTTAAAACAAACAGGTACATATTGAAATCTAACATTTGAAAAACAGTAATGGGCCGCACCTGAGGACAGCAGGACATTTTTTGCAAGTCAATGAGACAGCTCGCAATGGAGGAGCCCACCAAACCTTCAAGTTCACAGGACTACAACTGTAACCTGTCTGCGCCCATAAATAATGACTTTAACACTCAGATATACCG
Organism: Fistularia tabacaria; assembly: GCA_901007705.1. Classification (NCBI taxonomy): domain Eukaryota; kingdom Metazoa; phylum Chordata; class Actinopteri; order Syngnathiformes; family Fistulariidae; genus Fistularia; species Fistularia tabacaria. Next base: position 45,870 of record CAAKHD010004950.1, on the reverse strand, counting down.
CCAAGCAATGATGTGAGCTACCTCAGGAGAGCTGTAATCTGTTATTATGAGCAGAAACCGGGGAGATGGAAGAGCCATATCGCCACACCTCCCAGGCAGAGAGGATGATGGGAGAAGGATCTGATGGATGACTTGTTGGGTTGGCTGTTGGCAACTACTGCCTCGTGGAATATAAAGAAAAATGTCCCAATGGATGCCACACTCAAATCCTAAACCAGACTTGGGTAAAAATGATTCAGATGATGTTTTGACGTGCAGGAGGAAGACAGAGATGAACTCAGCAGTGGGAAGTACATGTACTCAATTTGTCAGGCCATCACTATTCTGCCGCACTATATATCTTGGCCAAGAACAAAAGTTCAAACTAACATTGGCAGGCCCCAATTAGGGGGATAGTGGGAGATTTTAGGAAACAAACTTATTTCAAGGTTAAAATGAATGGCTGCAGATTTGTATTCAAGATACAGACATGGTCATAGCTATCTAATTGTCAGCAAGAATATTAGAATTTAAAAGAAAAAAAATAATAAAACAATGTCTTTGACAACATTTGATATGCAGTGTAAGAGCAGCTGGGTTCTTTCAGAGTGTAAATAATTTCTTTGATCATCACTTTGTGCTCACAAGGACATTCATTGTGGATCACTGCCCTGCATACCATTATTTTTTGGTCAGAATTTTCAGTGAGATATTTGTCAGAACATTTCCTGGTTAAATCGGCTTTGAATATTCAGTAGTCAGTAGACAGACATCTGTATCTAGTCGTTTGGAAACGGATTACAGAATTTATAGCTTAAAAAAACAACAAAAAAGGGATTCAACAAAATTTTATGGTGCACTGTCTTGTATTAGGGAAAATCGGGCCATTTCATCACTCTGCTGAGCTGCTATCTGTTGCTGTGTTGTGTAATTTCAGCTAACCGCAAATCTAGTTTGTTGTGATTGCAGATGGGAAAAAAACAAAACAAAACTAATGGAGAATCAAAGCTGAGGCAAAAACCTTAGTCATGACATTTATGAAATACGAAAGAAAAAAGATCTGAAGAAGACTACTCCCACCTTGTAGGCAAATAGCGATCTAATAAAAACTTCAACATAAACATACTGATGACAACAATGGTATAAATCAACCTTAAACTCAAAGGATGTCTCAGAAGAATGTAACAGTTTCCATTCAAATAATGTTGCAGGACTTCTGAATTTAAAGATTTCTCATATTGATAGATCTGAAAAAAGCAGGCATTTTTTTATCTATCAGCAGAGAACACTAGTGCTTATCAAAACATTATGTAGACTGAATCGGTTTCAAATTCTTTTTGTAATGCTATAAGCCTGTTGGTAAAGTCCACTGGGGGATATTATTGTACGTTACTCACTGTATAATATCCGTCTTGACACAATCCATTTAGTTTGTGTGATTAGTGTTGATAAAATCTCGTAAAAACTACTTCCATGTGGCCGATAAAACACTGCTGGGGAACTTACATCCAATTTCAGACAATATTTTTTCGACTTCCCTCTGCTGCTCGGTCATATAGTTGTGATAAATCAAATGTTGGACCTATCAATATAAACTTTTATTCATTTCTTGCACAAACTACTCCTTAAGACAGGAAAGTACAAAAGACCAAATGCAAGTGCAGTTTTTAGTAATGGAATATTAACAATCATTATCTTTATCATTATCTTAATCATTACTGACGCAAAACCTAGATATGGTTCTTTCAACAACTACAGAAAAAGGGCAATTCTAGAAATTGTGAAGGGGGCAGACTAAGTACACATGCCATTATGATTCGTACTATTGTCAGCCTTTTGTAAATCTGGATTTGAAATATGACTTAAATATGTCTAATGCGTTTACATCAAAAAAAAACTGCTGCAATTTAACAAAAGTGCGAGTATGTTTACCTTTCCATGTTACGGTATTCAATAATCAGTGAGTAATCAAAAAGGCATTTGATAAAAGAACTGTGAAAAATGGAATTTAAAGAATAACAGGCATTGATATTGACTGCCCTTTGGTTTGAAAGAAACAGCATGTGAGCTCAAGGCCCCCTTACAAAAGAGATTACCCCATGTCGAGAACATGGAATGCAGAATTAGTGGACCTTCGATTTGCCCATCAGGGAAAAGTGAGAAGAATCAAACCTTACATTTCTCTGGCAGGGAGATACGCAAAGACCAATTGCCAAGGGGCATGGATGAAAAAAACAAACACATAATAGGTATGTAGGGGGAAACACAAAGGAGTGAAAGTGAAAGAAAAAAGGGAGAAAGACAACCGAGTATTGCAGAAAGTAATAAGACATTGACCAAAAAGAAAAGACCAAAGAGAAAAGATTAATAACAGGCTAAGGATTGGAACCTATTACAATTAATTATAAGAAAGAGACAATGTAGAGAGACACAGACAAATGGTACAGGCAAAGGGTCAACAGGATGCAAAAGTAAGGAAGAAAGAAACTGTAAGTGACAGTCCCACAGGCAGTAGCCCTGGTCAATGATTGATTAGTTCTCTAATTAGCCTTTTCAAGTGGGCAGCCCAACATCACTGTGACTACTTTATCGTGCTGGGAGAATCTCTGCAGACATCGGAATTGACAGGGCCGCCAGGGGTTGGTTCTCTTTATTTAATGTAAGTCTGCCAGGGGAGCACTGTCTGGACTAATGTATCTGCCTACAGATGTTTTGTATTTACACAGAACGAAATAATAAAGCATGTCTTAGCACAATAATTTATCCTTTCAAATATTTCAGTTTCCTGAATTATTTTTCTTGTCTTACTGTACTGTGTGACTTCTATAACCCTCTCATAACGGCATCAAACAACAGTGACGTTTAACATTCAAAATCATCATTAACTGTAAATGGTACATAGCAAACAAATGCTGTTCTTTTATGAGCTTATATAACTGCTTGAGGTTCTGGAATATTTTTACCACTAAAATATGTAATTACCCACTTGAAGTATTCAAAAGTTCATTTAACAGAATCATCATACATTGAAAAACGCTTAAAAGTTATGCTAATTTCACTTTGTTCAAAATAGACAACTAAAGTTCATATCATTTTCTTTGACCAGAGCAAAATCATCAAGGCTCTAAACAGTCCTCATAATTGTACCTTTGAGAAAATACATAAATTGGTAAAGGATTATGTTACCAATAAATAATTTCCACAAGAAAGATTGGTTTATAAGACCTTCAAAAATTCTGACATAATGAGTAATATCTAAAATAAGAAAAGAGTGAAAAGAATCCCCTTAAACATAAACGAACTACAATGACGAGCAAAATACTGATCATATATTTGAGATAATACCTACCTATTAATATACACTACAATTGTCTTTACACTGAGACGCTAGTCTGTAAGCGTATACTACCGACAAGGGTGGCAACAATTAGTATATCTTTGGCATGACGCATTAAAGTATGATATTTGTTCAAAATAATCATGTAAACAAAGCATTGCTTCTGTAAAACAATTTTGCAATGGGTTAATACTGGATGGCCAATACTGACATCAGGAATAACATTAGGAGATTGAAATGTACGATGGAAAGCAATGATAATTGTAGTCATCATGCAATATGGTTCTCCAACATGCATTCAGCATCATTATTTGATGTATTATCAGGGATTTAGAGATACCCTACACAGTGAAAAAAAATGACAGGATAGAACTTTTGCACAACTGTCAAGTGCAGAAAAATATGGTCAGAATAAAAGAAAAAAACCTAAAGGAGACATGCAGATGGTAAGAAAAGACATGGAGAATGGGGATAAAGATTCAGAGCACTGTGGATTGAGAGGAAAGCTGTCCACTGAGCTCAGCAGTGGCAGGGCTGCTTGTGTCCAGCTGGTCTTTCTGCTGAATGTCTGCTGACATGTTGATTTCACTAGTTGCATTTTCAGTACTGTTTATACTCATGGAGTTGGTTGGGATGGCAGAAGTGGAATCAGTGTCTTTTGGCATGATGTGTTCCTCATGGAGATAAGAAACCTCCAGTTTATTAGCACCCTCCAAATCCTCAGTCACTTGTGGTTTCTTGTTAAATTTGGGCACCTTGCAATTTTTGTCTACTTGGCTGTACAGGTTGGCAACTGACCTCTCTATATCAGCTAGATTTTGGATATTTTTCAGTATTCCTTTTAGCTCCTTCTTTCCAGAATCAGTTTGTGATGGAACAAGTGGAGCAGGGTGTTTCCGTTCTGAAACAGGACGAAGCGAGGACGCCGGTGGCAAAGAGGTTGGAACAAATTGGACAACGGGTCGTGAATGGTCACTAAAAGGGGAGGGAGGTGGAGGGAGGGGTGGTGGTGGTGGAAGGGCAACCTGTTCCTTGACAGGAGGAGGAGAGGACTGATTAGTAACTTGAGGCCTAGGAAGGGGGGGTGGTGAGGGTGAAGAGGAAGGTGGATCAGGGTTAGGAGATGTGGGTGGGCAAGGTGGTTGTGCCTGCTGTGGAGGAGGAGGTGGTGGATTAGCTGGTGGGTCTGGTATGATTTCCACAGTAATTTGACATGGCTGCACTGTCATGTAGCTCGAAATGCTTGAGCTGAACTTCCTGAGGACAGGAGGAGTTGGTCTCTGGGTAGTCAGGGGCCATGAGTCTTCACCCTGAGTGATGATAATGTTGGGTGGCACATCTCTTCCAACAGACATGGGGCTGAAGGGGTAATCCATGATGGAGAGCAGGGTTTCTGAGGAGACCTCCAAAACATCAGTGCCATCTCTGTCCCTGACAAGAATGGGTGATAGGGAGGCTTGGGAGCCCCTGCTTTGCTTTAGGACTTGTTCCTGCAGGGCTTGCTGCTCAAACTGCCTGGCCTGCTCACGCACTGACAACTTAGTATCTGTGCTGCAACTCATTTCAGAGGTCTTCAGCTGTTGCTTGCTGCCCATGGATGCTTGGAGTAGGTGCAACTCCCATTCAACTGGGTCCATTAGAGCATGTCTCCTTGGAACCTCGTAACTGTGCAGCTCTCTGTGAATTCTAGCAGGCATTGACCACATGCACCCAGATCTCTCCGTGTGAAAAGGAGAAAAGGAGTATTGTTTTTCAAACGCTGTTTTCTCCTCTGTGGCCACACCAGGACTGCTGAGAGGACTGTTGTCATCAAAGAGAGGGTTGTGTGTTGTCAGTGGGTTGCAGTCAGAGAGGAAAGTCACGTTGCTCTCTGATTTGGGCAAGTTGACCTGTAATCCGTTGCTTCGGGCTGCAATGGCGCGACAGGCAAAGGTACTAAGAATCCTCTGGTGGTCAGCCTCCTCAATAACAGACTTTTTAGCCCTGTCCCAGTGGAGGTAGAGGTAAAGAAGAAACAAGACTTGAAAACAAGCGATTGACTGCTTAAGGTGGAGCACAGCTATGAAGACAGGGTAAGGACAGGGGATTCTATGAAGTTTTCTTTACTAGATGGTTACTGGTCATACGGGAGAATGGTGACAGTTACCTTTGACTTTTATGAATACAATAATTAAATGACTGACTGATTCAAAGGTATAATTACTAGTGATGGGCAGAATGAAATGTCATACTGTATGATATATTTAATACTGTCATATCATGCACGTCTGAAACAATAATGCTAGAATTTCACAATTATTATTGTTGGCTATGAGGAGGAGTTTTGTGCAGTTTTTGCAATTGGAACTGTTTGCAATTAGTAACATTTTTGTACATTATAATTCATTATAATGCATTGTTTTAGTATGGCACAAAGGAAATAGTAGGATAATACGGCTTTTCAGCATGATTGCATTTAAACATTATTTTCTTCATACTGTTGACATTGGAGTACCGCACTGTGAATCATTTTATGAGCATGAAATATTAAAAATACAATGGACCTAAAAAACAAAACATGCAACTGTAATGCAAAAAAAAAGACTTCATTCTGTCCAGCACCAATACGTACTGTAAAAAGGTCAGTATAAATCAAAATGTAATGTGACTTTAAAGAACCAAAAAAAGATAAATATATTGAATGATTTCCCCCAATACTAAGAGAAAAAAGGTACAGAGGTAGGACAACACATGGAGACTTGTCTAATGGTAAAAGAGGGAAGAACTAGCTACCATGATATTAAAGGAGGTGCAGTGCCATTAAGTTTTATATGTAAGTATACATTTTTGCTGCACTGGCCCAAAAGAAAAGCCACTGCAGTTAAAATGATAAATATCATGAACTGAATGAACCTTAAATCTAGAAGCAGGTGGAGGGAAACGAGTTGAACCTGCACTACAACGACAGCATATACTGGTTATTTTGATGTGTTTTGAATGTCTTCACTTCAGAATTACTTACTGTAGTCTGAATCCAGAGAGACATGAGGATAGAAGTGATGGAATGGATAGAAAGACAAAGGACTAATGTCAGGTGGGATATAAGGAATTTGAAAGTTAAATATACAGAAGATTTTCATCTCCAATATACCATCAAAGGTGGTACTGCCTTAGTGATAAAACCTATGACCCACTGAGGGCAGCTCTTAGCCTTTGCAGTATGTCTGAAGTTTGACATTGGTGAAGACATCACTGGAAACATTTCTAAGCAGCTCAGAGTTTGTTGTTGGGTTTTCTCCGAATAGTTGAAACCTCTTCCATTACTCATTGGCTTGCTAGATAAAATTAGATGGAACAGCATTTACTCTGACAGAGAGGGTGGACAGAAGTAATGCAAGAGGCAAGGTCATGGTACCACATCTGTGTGAAACAGCGTAGTGGTCTTGTCATTACCAATGCTTCAAACACTTCATTATTACGGCCAAACAGAACGAAAAGGATCAATGACAACAGATTAGGAAATTGACTACAACTTTGCACAATTGGGACAACACTGACTGGATTTCATCAAAGGTATATTGAAAATACACCAATTATTGTCCTTGTAATGGTCAGCAGAGACAAAGTATACAAAAACCCCAGCAAAAATTAAACAATGAAAGAAAAATCAAAACTTTGAATTATGAGGTGCAGAGCTGCAGTTTTTACTGCGCATCTGAGAGCACGAAAGACATCTGGTACGAACACAAAGCACACACTTGACCTTTCTTCTTGGAGAGAACCTTTCAGAGGGATATAATGAAGGTTGCTTAAAGGATCAGCCCCACATATTTGTAGTGCAGGAAGGAAATTGCCAACAAACAACAACAAGAGGCTCCCATGAGAATTTGCCTACTGCTACAGAATCAAAAGCTTCTGTGTGCTAAGTGTTGGTCAACACTTGCTACAAGCACACGTAAGACTTTCCATTTTCTTTCAGAACACTTGTAATGTTCTTGTCATATTGCTTGAGTCTTCTGAAATATAATACTGAATTCAAGCAGAGTTGCACTTCAATTCATGCCTGTCTAATCCAAAACCATTAACATTTCATTGCTCATTCTGGGTTAGCATTTAATGTGAATGTGGAAATATGATGTGTCAATGGCAAAATAAGCTGGACAGCTAATGAAATATCTAATGATGATATAAATCAAACAAACGTTGAAAGTAATAACAGCTCAATGCAACATTTCACCATTTTCAGTAAACTACTACCTCTCTAAAAATTCTAGCTCTTACCTTGAGAGGGGTTCTTGCAAAATACAAACAAAGTGAAATCTTAAACACATACATAAGATCAAGTATAGTCATCATCCAAGAAGTCACATAAACTTGTTTTTGCAGACATCTTTCGGTGAGTCCTTGATGCCTTGGTACGATGTAGTAGATTTGGTCAGTGATTATTAGGACAAATGATTGATGTGATCCATTTTTTTTTGTACGTATATTTTAAAACAGTAAAAATTCTGAAAGACTTTCATTTCTAAGAGGGGACTGAATAGAGAAATACAAGAGAGTTAGGATTCACTCACATGCTGCTGTCCCCAAGTTCTTCATAAAGATTTGCACCAGGAGCACTGGATGGGGTTACTTTTCCTCCAGGTGGTAAAGCCATTTGAATCCTGGCGGTTTTGGCACATTCTGCCTGTCGCCTGTGCAAAGTGTGATCAATTACTGTCACATTCAAAAGGGGTTCTATTTATGCTACACAATCAAACTCACATGCAAGCACACATGCAGGCAAGCTTACCACACATCATACACTTACAAGAATGTTTAACACTGTGTAAGTATAAAATGAAAAAGCCCTAGATGTGTATCTTTAGAAATCAAATAAAAAGTCACGGCACTATTGAAAAACAATAGTATTGGGTACTACTTTTTAGTGCACAAAACAAATCAGTTTTTTTAAAATCAAACATTTGACGACCCCCCTCACATCATTCACAGCTGTTACATACATTTTGTATTTATGAATGTACATCTTCATTGTGATAAAATGACTTGTACTGCACATAAGGTACATCATTTCAGATGTCACTATTTTTCCTAATGTTACATTTATTCTGTTTTTCAAGATTGCTTTGTTGAATCGGTAGGTGATACACCAAGGAAAAGGTGTTTGCCAATCAAATGATAGGATCAGCATTTGGGGTGAGAGAATATATTTGCATGAAAAATGTTTTGTCGACACTGGATGGAATTCTCTTTGAACTTAATGGATTGTTACACATGAAGGGGCGCAATCCCATAAAATTAATAATTAAATTAACCTACAAAATGACTGTGGTGAATCTATACTACACTATACTAGATAGCTATGTATATTTTGAGATTTATTGTATTTGTTCATTTGAATACAATTGTTATCAAGATAAGTAACATAATAATTGACATGAAAAAGTGTTTCTTTTAAGCCATGAGAAAGCAAAAACTTCAAAAGAATTAATAAATACTTACTCTTTGAACCTTGAGATGGAATTGCATGCCAGGAGACAGGGGAATTGCATGGCAGGGGAGAGAGAGAGAGAGAGAGAGAGGGAGAGAGAGAGAGAGAGAGAGAGAGAGGGAGAGAGAGAGAGAGAGAGAAAGAGAGAGGGAGAGATAGTGATTTAGGAGATGCAATAATAAAGCAAATTGTATTTCTAGGAGTTATTTAATGTTGACAAAAGCACACACACACGCAGACATGCGTTTAGTAGTGTGTGCTGGTTTATAATATCTGTGAATAGACGAAAGAGAAAGAAAGCACTCAAGCTGGGCTGTTAAAGCAGCCATTTCTTATTTGTGCTTAAATACTTATGCTAACTTAAATATCACCATTGCTGATTCACAAGAACATTCAATTGTGCATCATCAAACACAGTTTTATACATTTTTCAATGTTGTGTTAAACTGACAGTTTTACACAACTGGTATGTTTGTTGACAAATAGACCTAAGAACATGGCTTCTGAAGTAATTTAATTATACCAAAGTTATGTAATGCCACCAACAAATAACCATCTGCGAGGTCTAATGTAGCAAACAGCTTTTCACAGCCTGTTCAGTCTCTGAATTTGCTTAAGGAAAACAATTCCACCCATCTGCTGTGTATAAATATTTCTCAAACATCACTGTCTGGCACATTTTCTGCATACTAATGATTTTAAGGTCAAACAGGCCGACTCCTCCCTGACTTCAATTGACTAAACAATCTGAAGGATGCTATAAAAAAAAAAGCATTATATTTTCGGTTAACTGCAAAATGAGCAAAAAGACCAAGGCCACACAGTTAGGGCACTGTTTATTATGTATATGTCAAGCAACGATGATTTAGTGGTGTGAAGATGCACTGTGACGGTCACAATTGGCAATAGATATTTGTCACAAATTAGTGTTAATTAATCTGCTTTTGCAGGGCATGAGCAGGGAGCTTAGCCCAGCAGAGTGCGCAGTCAGCATGTCTGATGAGGGAGAGAAGGAGAGACATGCCACCAAACAAATAGTTTTTTTTTCCTCTGTCTTAAATACTTGACAGGTACACTATACAAGCAGTGTTGTTTGTTGTTTTGCAGCCTCTATTTCAACAGATCTAAGGGTAGTTGGCATAAACAATGACATTCCAACTGCAAAATATCTAAATTACGATTTTGTTTGAAAAGCCTGAAAAAAGAATTAAAGTCAGTCTTTCTGAAAATTGGTGTACTTCATTGAAAATGACTTGCCTCTTGATTTTCTAATGACCAATTTTGGGTGATTCATCGATTACAGTAGTAAGCATTGATGACTGAATTGAGAACACTCACTGTTTGTAGGTCACCATGACAATGAGGATAGCAGGGATGCAGCAGAGGATGATAATGATGGCCAAAGCGAGGAGCGCTCCCTCTGTGTAGCCAACAGCTTGTGCAGCTTTCTTCACACTGGCAACAATGTCAGGAGAGCGGATCTCAAGGATCCTGCCACCTTCTCCAAGATACGGCTGGAACTCCTTGTTGATTTCAAGCACATTCCCATCTAGAAATCTTGGATTTACATCACATGAAGAGAAAAAAATTAAATATTAGAGGCATACAGACTGGAGGTGAAAACACTTGAAATTACATTTTTCATGAAGCATCTCATTTCAGTTAGTTCTGTGTCAAAGGGATGTGATAATCTTTTACGCAAAATAAAATGTTTCCTAGCACCTGTTTCCTAGCACTGCTAGACCAAGTCACACATTTGAATCTGTTCACCCAACACCATTTCATTTCAGATTTCTGTTGAGCTGTAATAATGGCTGCAGATCAAAATCGTCGCTGGACATAATCAGCTGAACCAGCAAATCAAGAGATAAAAAATTCAAATATTGCGTGAATAGCCAGAAATATGTCCAAACGTCACTATATACTGCAAGTGCCAGATTATGTAGTGGTGCAACAGTGAATCTCTGTTCATGCTTGTTGCTATTCTTTTTTCACCTCGCCAGGGTCGGGTCTGTTGTGTGTACAAAATGCCTCAGCAAAGGTGGCTGCTCCTGTTACTCTGCCATTCCTCATACAAGACCCGCCCCTTCGGGAAAAAACGTTTGGGACTGGCTCAGCTTTTGATTTAAATGCACAGTTCAACCATATCTTACTCGGAAGCATTTCCTGCACTATTGTGTCAGTGTTGATTAAGAACAATGTTACAGGGTGGCAGTCAGACCTAGGTGACACAGGGGAGTAAACAGAGTACCACATCCAGTTACTGTCCATTTGCTTTCCTGTGTTTAAATAAATGATAGTGCATGAATGTTATGAAGTGGTCTCTCTTGCAATCTATTTTCCTCAGAGCAATAAATGTTAAGAACTCCATGAATTAAATTTAAAGGAGAACACTTTAATTAAAAAAAAACCCCTAAATGTAATGTTTTACATTCCTCTTCAGATACGTGTCACAGAGAAGTCAGAGATATACACATGCCTATGGTCAAAAATACTGTCAGACACACATTACACTAAAAAAAATTGCCTCAAAATTGCCTCAAAGACCTTCCAGAAAGTATATTCATCCAGAGGTTGTTAATTGAAAGGACAACACGTTCCAATCTCTTCTAAACTTTTTGCTACCCAGAGTGTCCAAAGACAATATTGATAATGTTCAATGGCACCTTAGAGGAAAAGAAACCAAAACAAAAAAGTTTTGGCCAAATGTTGATACCTGTTTTATAGCGGTAACATCTGTAGGTCAATTTGACATCCTTGACTTATTCTAAGCGAGTCGGTGATGGTTTCTATTAAAACTGTACATCCGATGGAATTGAAATTTAGAGCTGAGCTCTGTTTGGGCTGATGAAGGGCCGAAGAAACACTGAAAAGGTGAAGTGGAAGATTGTCCTCGGCAGCCAGGCAAGACAAAATTATTTTTTTCTTGAAAAATGTCTTGTTGGCATTTTTCTTTCCGCTCTTGTAGTGTGCAAACACCATTCTACACCGGTCAAAATACTGTTTCAGCAAGATCTTTGTGACATGCAGTGGGGACTAATAAATTGGTTCTTTTCTTGTACTTCCTGAAACAAAACAAAAAAGTGCACTGGCTGTTATATCTCCAAGCTCTTGGAACAAACTTTAAGCCGTGAGTTGAGGGACTGACGGGATCTTTGCTGCTTCACACTGACTTTATCATGCCTAAACTCACTGCCTCCTATTTTCTACCTCATATTTCATCCCTCACATATGACAGATTTGGTGCAACTCCAGGATAATCAAAATCTTGAAAAAGTAAAAAAGGTTGATGTATTGAAAAAGGATGGGGCACAGGAAATTTACAAGGAAAGGGGAGCTGAGAAAGATACACTTGTGGACTCACTGTATGAGCAGTGACAGTATAGCAGGGATATTAGAGCATTAGTTTAAACCAAAAGGTCAACTGTATTTAGTATAAATAAGGAACACTTACTTAAAAAGCTCCTGGCGTGAAATGGCCCTATTTGTGAGCGGGTCAATGGCATACACCATCAGGTCTGACTTACTGTAGTCCTCAAGCTCAAAGCCATCGCCATGACGACGTGGCCCAATAGACTCCACAATTACCTTGGCTCCTGGAATCTGGTCCTGGACATGTCGCTCAAGGATTCTGACATGAATCAGAATAAGAAATACTTCAATAATCCCGGAGCAAATTGAGTGAATGAACATGAAACAACAAGTCAAATATAAAGAATAAAAATCCAAGAAGCTCAAACCTCATCTCATTGTTAAATAGTTCAATATCGAAATGACTGTCACACTTTGCAGCAGCTTTGCCTACAGTTTTAGCTCCTACGTTTCTTAGAAACGTTTGAAAAATCTTGTCTGCTTTACACAGTGTGGAAAAACCTTGAGAGCACTCAGGTAAAACGTCACTCAGGTGACCATGAATCAGTTCTCGCCTTGTGCATTATTGTAGACCTTTTAAATGACATCACTGCAAGGAGCTTGCAATGACTACTGTTGGTTTTTTGATCAAAATGCAGATGGACTAATTAGGCTAAACTATGTGTTCCAGCTATTCTCTATTAATTAATTCGGGCAAGGAAAAAATTGGAGCAAAAACTAAACTGTCTCATAGACAGAATCTTATAATTGGATAGCAAAATATTTATTGGTAGTTTTTTCAGTTCATGTTTATTTCATTTAATTATTTAGCTTAGCTGAAAAATACATATCAACCCATCCAAACAAAAATGCAACAGCAGTCTGAAACCCATTTATATGACAGTTGGCAAAGCCCTGCAAAATGGTATGATCAGGTTGGGAGGGTCAATTCTAACAAGGAAGTCAATCAAAGAAAGTCATATCCAAAGACAAGTGAATATACTGGAAAATAATATGATAGGTGGACAATAGTAAAAGTGATGTGTTGGCATGAATACGGTGAATAAATATTTTGAGCCTTAATCACTTTCAAATTTACACAACAGATACTTGTACATAATAAATGCAAAACAAAATATCCCAAACAATATGGACACCATTGCAACTCTTTAAGAAGTAATTCGTTGTTTATACCATGAGATTTACTGTACCTTATGAGTTGTTCTTTATTCTCTTCAACTAGTGTGGGTGGCACAGTTGACACAATAACCTGCATGTCTAATGCATTCACCACAGAAACCTGTGAGGCCAAAAGAAAGGGGGAAACCCGAGAAAGGGAGAAAACAAATGACCAAAAGAGAAACCAGACGGAAAATGAGCCAGTTGTTGAGTCCATTTGACCTATTCGTTTGCTTGATTTCATGGTCTCTCTAATTGCCTACTTGTATTGGTACCATACGGCAAAGATAACAGGGTCTAATTCTGATGCCACGGTTAAATAGATAGGCAACAGCCTCAATGCTCTGAAGCCAAATCTCCAATGCGGCTCCTGTGAAATTAGGTTGCCCCTTGAAAATTAACGAGCACCATGGTTAAGTACTTTCTGTTCTCTCATATACAGGCAGTGTCCCAGACTCTCCTTCTGTCTTGTTAGAGGCTTATTAATCAGACATATTTCACCGAAATTGAAAAAAAGTCGGCCCTCAATTGGAAAAGTTAAGTGGTAAGATGGGAAAATTAATGAGAAAAAAGATAGTCAAAGAGACGAGAGGTACACACATGTTCTCAAGACAAACATGGGCACACAATGCACTGCTGCACACCTCAAAGATGCATCAACACACATGCTTAAAGATGTAAATAATTGACAATTTTATAAAGAGCTGATATGGAGGGCAGAAAGTAAGGCTTTAATTGGATCATCAGCAAATAGCAAGATGGCACATATGAAGTGGGATCTATCTACTGTAAATAATTAAATGGACTACATGTGAGATGTTCTTTGTAGCAGCACTAAATAGACCACCTTCCAGACTCTATGCAACCTGAAACTGCTTAGCACAACAGACATATTTCTCTTTGATAATTGATTTTAATGGAATAGTAGTGTCGAGGGTACAGAAGTTGTTTTCACATGTATTCACTCCTGAGGGATCAAGTTCCAAAACAATGAAGTCTGGTCTTTAAATAATGGAATTTAAAAATGAGCAAAATTTCCTGGTTAAAAAGCTTTGTTGAGAACTTTTGCTAACAAGGTTAAATAAATAACATTAACTTCTTCCCTGTGAATTTCCAAAATTTGTAGTCAGTGCATTAAAGTGTTTGTTTTTATTTCTAATTTGGCACACAATGAAAATACCTAATTCATTGTCTACAATCTGGGCAAGGTACGAGGAGATAATTTCATAATTAATATTTCAAGTCTATAATGCAATCCTAGCGTCTTATAAAGATGACCTGAGGGATTTCAAGGGATTTTAGGTATAAAAAACATTTTAGACATGTGACTGCAGATCATGTCCATACCTCAAAGGACCATCTGCTTCAGAGAAAAAAGCCAAACAAAACATTCATTGAACATGCCAATGGTGCACAGCTAACATAGAACTGAAGTACTAATAAAGTACTCCATTGTGTACAAATTAAGATCATATCTTTGTCTGAAGATGGTAGATCTTGCATGTTACATGTTTGTGTCCCACTATGTGCAATGAATAAACAAAATAGTCACAAAATGATACAAAATGATAATTACTAACTTAAAGAGCCACTAGAAATAATTTGTCTGGTTAGTACACTATCTATATTCATTTATAAATATTTTTGCGATATGAACAATATTTTGTTCTTTGCACACTCAGATGGAAATAATGATTGAAATATTCATACTTTTGAAGCAGAGTTGGTCTTGTGATATCAAGAGAAAAAGGCACTGTAGGAGATACTTACCACCACTTCAGCACTGCTGCTGAGACCTTTCCCATAGTCATCTGTGGCAATAACCTCAAACTTGAAATAGGACCTGCGCATGTTTCGAAACATGATGGCTGACTTGATGATACCAGTGTATGTTTCAATGACAAAGCTGTCCTGGCCCTCTGTTGTGGGTGGGATAATGAGGCGATATGCCATGGCACTGAAATTGCCAGTGTCCTTATCAGTAGCCTACAACACACATAAACACATGCATTTGACAAATAATAAATTGAGAAATGAATTGTTCAGACAATAACATCTTGGTAAAAATGATAATGATATGTTAAAAGAATACAATTATTATTATTTTAAAGAATATTTGAATTTCAAAGTATCTATTTTAACCATTAATTTAGCTTACACTACAGGACCAAAAATCACAGAAAATTGATGAGCGAAAATGTCCACCCTGATATTCGTGAGTTGGGTGGGATGAGCAATATTCTTCAAAGACTAAAAAGATAAAGAACACTGCAGCATTTTGGTGACTCACTGAAGTACACCAATCTCACAGTTATTTGTAACAGTATTTGAGTTTAACACAGAACCCCTTGGGGATTGAGGGGGCTTTTTCAGTGCATTCAGGATTCGAAGTATCATATTTTATTGTCTCATAATGTCGGAAATTTGGAAGGATGACCTATTATAGATAGTCAAATGAGGCTTCTGATAGCTTCAGAAAAAGAGCTTAGATTCCAAATGACATCCTATCTACAGAGATAAGTGCTATTTTTCCCATGCAGGGTTTTTGCTTTTTTGTGATATGAGAGATTAAATAGGAGACACATGTATAATCTCTGTATGGTTTCCAAGAAGCTGCTGTGGCATGTTCTAGGGTAACTCTTTGCAACTGCAAGGCAGAGATATGAATTTGACGTTCACTTCAGTAACAATAAAAATAGTTTTTGTAGTTCTTTGCAGTCTGCAAAAAGATTGTGTCAAAAACATTTATCTTTGAAAACTAACAAGTTAGAATAAAAATAACTGTATGTATGTTCAAGTGACTCAAGAGAACATGAAGTTCCTTAAACAGTTAGATGAGAAGTGTAAGTTGTTATGGGTTCCCTCGGTTTCTTCTGGATTTAAAATAAGCATCAATGAAAGCCAAAAAACTAACACTATTAACGGCACAATCTGGGACAAAAAACATGCCGAACGAGCCAATCAAAGTAACAAATAAATTCAAGTAGGGCTGAAAACCAACATAATATAGACAGAATCAAGGAGAAATGCCATTGCTAGAGCAGCATTTTCTAAATTGAGCAAAATGCCAAATACCTCTGCAAACAAGATCAAGAGTTCTGAAATGTTACATCTGGTCAACATTACATTATGGGGAAGAAACCTCGTCAATTTCTAACCAGAAAAAAGGTTTTTTAAATGCTTGTGAAATAGAAAAATACAAAAAATCACTTGGACAGACAAATCAATCCTCAGGAGAATCAACCCAATACAATGGTTCTTTGACCCCATCCAAGACATTGAATCATTACTGGATGGACAGATTGAAGCTCAGAGAGGATCAAGAACAATGAGGTCAAAAAACAACATGGATCAACAAATGCTACGGCAAGTCTTAAGAAATGCAAATCCCTGATGTGACTGGAGAGGTGTGGCATCCATCCCCCTCTTCAAAGGAACCAGGATGGATGGATGGATGGATGGAAGGAAGGATGGAAGGAAGGAAGGAAGGAAGGAAGGAAGGAAGGAAGGAAGGAAGGATGGATGGATGGATGGATGGATGGATGGATGGATGGATGGATGGATAGATAGATAGATAGATAGATAGATAGATAGATAGATAGATAGATAGATAGATAGATAGATAGATAGAGGGGTGGACAGACAGACACAGATAGATAGATAGATAGATAGATAGATAGATAGATAGATAGATAGATAGATAGATAGATAGATAGATAGATAG
The DNA here is from genome assembly GCA_901007705.1 of Fistularia tabacaria. Lineage (NCBI taxonomy): Eukaryota > Metazoa > Chordata > Actinopteri > Syngnathiformes > Fistulariidae > Fistularia > Fistularia tabacaria. The sequence goes on along the minus strand of CAAKHD010004950.1, from coordinate 28,830 downwards.
ATAGATAGATAGATAGATAGATAGACTGATTTTGACATGTGTTTTCTTCATATTTTAAAGCAAAAAAATTGCCCAGATGATTCTATCCAACTTTGTGCCAACAGGTATCCCATCGTGTATTTACCAAAATGCCTAATGCTTCATTGCCAAATGTTAATGAAAGTTGGTGGCCTTGAATTCACAAAAAGTTTGGAATCAGGGTGAATGTAAGTGATGTCAGATTGATCCTGGAAAAGAAAAATCTGCCTCAGTTTCATGGTTGTCAAGGTACAACATGATATCATTGGGAGGGAAATCTTAGAAAAGCCTCTGAGGCAGAAATTTTGACCTGCAACAGAGCCCCTCCATGGGCATCAATTTTCAGACTACTCAAGTGTCAAAATTGACATTGATAAATAACAGCAATCTGTTTTTTTTTTCTCTCAAGCTACACAAGAAGTAGGAGGGAGAAAATGTGAGGTAACCTCACATAGTACATATTTGACCAAATGCTTGAAAACCCCCAAATCCTTTATGTGTTAAAAGTTGTGATGCATGGAAAAAACTTCGATTGACATGCAATGTGGATTTCATTGTACACTCACTCACTCCGCACTCCAGTCTACACTATTTAATTCTATTATCTGGAACCAAGACTTTGACAGAAGAGGCCCAGAAAGGTCAGGATTTCCCAAATTTGCAAGAAAAATTTCATAATAATCTCCTCTGAGATTCATTACCATTTAATTCTACAATTATTAACAGTAGCCATACTCTATAAGCTTTTAAGAAATTACATATAGCAGTTAAGCCATATAGCTCTTTGTATGGAGTGTAATCCATGTTAGATGGATAGAATGACTGAAAAAGGATTTTCATGTTTGGAAGCTTTAAGCCATTGCAAAGTGTTCAATCAGCTGTAGGTGAATGTGTCAGAGATTTTACCTATGGGATTGAGGAAAGAAAATTAACCTCTAACTTTTACATTTTTTGTAGTATACATAAAATGAACAAATTATGGGCTTCAACACTTTTACTTTGAAGGTTGGGGGCCATTATTATCTGTATGATGATTGGATTCTTGCAAATCATAAGTTAAATCATAATCATATTAAATCATAAATGTTAAGTTCAGGTTGTAATTAAACTTCCTGGAACATGATTCTAGAGAAGCAAACAAATGAAACAGAACAAACAAATAAACAACTAAGAAAAATTCAGAGATGAAGTATTGACTGAGTACAGGACAGTGTGTGCACGGGCTGGTTTCTGAACTCATGTTAACTGACACTGTACCGACAACAATTTCATGATGCTTTAATTAATTTCTTCAATGCACTTTGTAAAGCCTAGTTTACACAATGTGACATTTAATCTTATGTTGTGGCGTACACTAAGGGATGTGGCCTCTCACCCTGGGAATAAGGGCTGGGGGCCGGGGTTAAACTGTATATATGCGGGCGTTCCCTGATGTTCTGTGTGTTACGCATTTTTGTTGGTGTGTCTGGATTAAAGTTTAAACTCCTCCACGACTCCGCCGTCATTTCCTCGTCCCACACCACAACGTCATCAATAAATCAAAAAGAACATAATCATACATAGCTGTTTATTTTTCCAATTTACCTAATTTGTTACTATTTTAAATCAATAATGCATTTTCCAAATCCAATGCACATCTCTTAAATTGACAATATCTAAATTGCATTACTATGAACAATTTGTCATTCAATTAAAAAGTGATAGACTTAGCACAAAAAGCAATACCTGGCTATTTTTGGAGAATCCCTACTACAAGAGATGCCCATTGTCAATCTGCTACTGTAGGGGTGAAATCCCCCCCACCCCCTCAGATAATTTCTTTATCAATATCAGAATAAGTATGTAATTGTATTGTTGTGTTTGACCTAACCAACAGCAGCTCAATTGATTTAAAGCCTATTTAACTCAGACTTCCATTTGCTTCAGCCTACTTTTCCTGACGACCTGAAAAAAAAGGTTGCATTGCCAGATTATAAGCTTAATCACACTGGAGGTAGTGTAAAGTTTTTTTTCTGATCTTGTTAACCATGACCCAAGCTTTCAATGCAACAACATAATATTTTGGGTTGGGGCTGTTTATCTGACAAAACCAGGCTTTAGATGATATCAATGTGTGCTCAAGGGTGTTGTGATTGACATCTTTACCCTTTTCTGACATTTAATAAGCCAAATAAATACATCAAGAAGACAAGAAGAAGGTTTGGATTTGTCTATCTGTTGTGTTTCAGCAATAAAACTGTATTAATATTACACTGCAGTTATTGCAACTACTTAAAGGCTGTATGAAGGAGCCATTGTTTTCTGGTAAAACAGGACACATCAATAATTATAACACAAACCTCCAGTAACTGTCAAAGTTGATCAAGTATGTTTTCAGCCCATTGCATGCATGTAGAGACAGTTAGATGACTGCCAAACGTAAATGAGAAATACCAGGTAGGCATAGCAGAGAATGTCAAAGGGATTTTGTACAGTCACAAGCTTTGGCATTGTAAGGTACAGCCACCCAAACATATTATCAGAAAAAGGCACGAGGTACAGCACACATGATGACAAAATTAAATCTCCGTGGCAGATAGGGCTTAAAACCAAACAGGATGTCCTGCCTTGCTTGTGTGAACATACTGGGATTACACTGCTCAGCCCACACTTGATTCCACCTGCTCATGAACAAGACAGTGGGAAGAGCACAATTGAAGGAAAGATGTAGAGTGTAATATAAGAGGATATGACATAGCTCTGCAGGCAGTCACTCTGAAAAATGTTCTCACCATGGCTCCTGGGTGAGTGTTGAAGAAGTGGGAAGGCAATCAGGCATTTTCGTTAAGTCTATTTCCATGAATGCTGATAGAAAACAAAAACTAGAGCTGATATTTTCTTACCACTATCTTGAGTACAGAGCTGAAGATCTTGGTGTCCTCAGTCACACCTCCTATGTACAGCTTTCTGGAGAAAACAGGAGGGTGGTCATTCTCATCCTTTACTTCAATGAACACCTTGGCTGTGTTAGCTGCAAAAGAGCAAATAGCACCAAAATACATTCAAGTCCTTATGAAATGATTCACTTCGCCTAAAATATGGTCACACCTAACTAAATGAGACCTTGCAACATGTTTGTCAGTTCAAAAAAAGTTAATCAAACTCCTTAAGCATTCCACCGTATTATATTAGAGAGCAAGACTATTCAAGCATTTTCTAAATGATTCATTTCAATTACTAGCCAGTGATCTGTGTAGACAGTGTCATCAAAATGATTCAAGGGACCAAGATGGCCCTAAAGTATGTTGGTCAAGCTCAGTTGTGATTCCTAAGGTGCTCCATTCAACACAACAAAGTCAATGTGTTGATTTAGTTTTGTTGAATGGAGTAAAATTACTTAAGTTTTTTTTCTTTCTTTTTTTTTTCCCCCTAACTTTTAGCATTTGTGCTCCTGTTTTAGAATTTAACATCACCAATTGATTTGGTAACATCTGTTATTTTGATGTGTGTACACATGGCAGGGTAGGTCAGGGTATGCATAAGAAAGCTAAGACCAAGAAAAGTTTTGACTAATTGGAGGTTTTTTGAGGCATGTCTTTTTCATACAATATTACAAATTCTAAAATTCAATGTAGCTGCTCTCAAAATATATATAAAGTGGGACACTGTGCCCAAGAAGTTTTTATCATCCTATCACTTCATTTGAACTACTGTTGATCAAAAACTTCATAATTTAGTCTAAAAATTGTCATGTCAATATGTCATGGTCACCACTCGCTCCAAAACTTCAAACAAGAGCTTGAAATCCTTTTCCAATGTATTTCAAATCAATCGCCAATGACACTTCACAGAAAATTCGAAAATGTTCATTTATTAATTTTTGGATGATGACCTTTGACTAGCTAGACAATAAATCAGAGAGTAAAATCATTTTCTTTGTGAGAGGACTTTCAGAAAGACATTGAGTTTGTTAAGAAGTAATTCTAAAAGACATAAATTTTATTTTTTTTTGTCTATCCTTGTTTCTTAATCGGATTAGGTAGGATTTAATAACACAACAGAACCTTTTAGCCAAGTTTAACATTGTTTCGGGCAGTGTTATTCCTCAAAGGGTTGCTGGTCTTTGGCTGCCCTCCACACCTGACATTTTTTTCTGTTATTTTTTATGTGGCTTTCAACCTGCTTGATTTTATGAATTGGCGCTGACTTTTGTTCATAGTGTCTGATTGGGCTGCTCACAAATATTTTCAATGCTTTCATTAGTGAAAGACAATATCACAGGTTCATTGCTGGCAGCACATATGGTAAACTGTAGTGAAATATAATTGTTATGGTTTCAAAATAATATATCTCTAGAGCTTGCAAACGCAGACTTTGATGCACCTTTAAAAAAAACAAAAACAAAAGGATGCATGGCCTGAACAAGGAAGAAACTTTGACAAATGGGATGATATGGTCACAGGCTGGATAGACAAAAAAGTACAAGAAAAAGAAAAATCTCTACCAAGTACGATACTTATAAACATCCAGTCTGTGAGAGCACAAAAAGAGTTGTCAGACAGGCCCTGACAACGGTGTATCGGACCACCTGTGTCTCGGTAATTACCGAGATAGGGATGGACAGTAACATTGTGTCTGGTGAAATTGAGCCTTCAGGGTTTCCACAACATTTAACACTGGCTTGGACCCCCACATCACAGGGGAGGTCACAGAGGCAGTGTCTGTCAAGCGGCTTTGGTGAGAGAGCATCTGTGTAACTGCTGACATCGAGCTGTGTTAGGTCTCCTTGCAGCCTTTTTATCTGTCCACTTAATTTACTCAACTTTTCCTCACTGTGGTCCATACACACCCAACAACAGATTTAATAGGGCATCAGCGACTATTTCAAACCTCCCATAGAAACAGAAATCACTTGATACTGATACACAGAAATGGGATTATTGGCACTCTAAAAACTGGTCACTCAAAATGCTCGAATACATTTTATTACACTGACTGTCCTTCCACAAACAATGAGACCTTAGACATTTTGTGGAATTTTGTGGATTCCCAGATTGCAACCATACAGTTTATGGGCTACCTGTAAGCTTGACATTTGATGGTCAGATATTAAAAATGTTTAATCACATCAAACAAACTCACACAATGGAACGATCTAAGAACCGAAGGTGCCTCCAAATGATAATCCTCAACTATTCAATACATCCTAGAAGCTTTACATTCAAATGATAGAACAATTACAGAAACAGATTATAGAAACAAAAAGTGTTTCAACAAAAAAAGCTACAACCAAAAGGCCAAGACCCAGCAAATTCTAGCAGCTCCAAAGAGGCATGACACATAAACTGAACAACAAACTGCCAAATAAAAAAGTGGAGCTAAACCTGCCCATGACCTTCAAGGAAATATATCTGTCTCTTCTCTTACTACATAGTAAGGCAACTAGAGGTCCTTCACTGTATCAGGGTATAATCGATTACCCTAATCAGGTAATTGTAAATATTTGTGGATGTGATTTTAGCCATTTGTGGGGCATCTAGTACCTATTCAAGATAGCCTTGGCAAAAAAAGGTGACTGCTGGGGCCCAATAATTTAATCAGTGCTAGAACTTGATTTGAGGCAATCACTGGTCATGGATTGATTTGAGCTCTGCAGGAGGTATGGTGTATAACAGACACAGCATGGTAGGTACAGCCTGCTATTCACAAACTAAGCCAATAGAGAAGGATGAAAAAAAAATGTTTTCTCTATTCCGACATTTTTTATTACATTTAAATAGAGAAAGAGTCTTGTTGACTTCTGTCACTTTCTCCAAAAAGAGTTTAATAGAAGCAAACCATTTTACAATCTTCTTATTCACAACAACAAATTCTCCGTCTCAGAAAAAAAAAGTTGCAATGTGAAATAACAAAAATACCTAAGGAATCTTTTCTTCTATTCCATATTTTAAGTAAGATCCACTGCAGACTTTCTCAATTCAGACGTTTCTTTTCCTTAATATTGGATGCAAGAAAATTCTTTGGAGATCCCAGGTGGGTGGATGCATGGATGGATTATTAGCTTTAGATTTGTCATTGCAGCCAGGCACATTGCCTCGGTATAAAGTTTGAGATAACTAAAGTAAACAGAACAGGATGAACTTGGTAATAATGTATATATGTACAAAAATAGGCAGACAAAAATTATTAACAGAATTGGAATAGAATGGATATATGCAAGGATGTGGAATTAATTTATAGACTCATAATAACTATATGCACAGAATGAGATGAATATATTACTTAAAATTTACTGAAAAATTTAAAATCTTCGTATGAGGAATTTGCATCATAGTATTCGAATATCTTGACATGGAGCGCATGTTGGCATGGAGACAGATGCAAACAGAACTCCCCTTATTGTTAACATGTATAGCAGTGTAGTTAATATATATATATGTGCAGCACAAAATCTTATGAAGACTTATGTAGAAAAGCGAGGTGTTTTTTCGGATTCTGTATTTAAAAATAATTTATATTATGTAGCATTTGCACTAAGGGTGCACCAAAGGAATCCCATTAAAAAAAACACAGCAAATCAAATTACAGGCAAAAACACTATAGCGTGAGGGAGGACTCCTATGGATGATAAAAAAAGTGCAGAATATCTCTCGAACAAAGTGGCACTATTGTGTTCTGAGAACATCAGGATACATAAACATGAATCAAGTCTCACCTACCACCTTCACAAGCACACAATGCAAAAAGAGAAATTGGTCCACTGAGATGAAGAACTGCAACTGACACAGTGTAAGCTCAATTTGCAGAGAGAGCATTTTCACTTACATTAACATGTTTAATCCTAAATGGAGCTGAATTGGAAAATATGTATTTAATTGTCTCCACCTGGAATTTGTCTAGCACTGTTGTTTGAGCATTTCTTGTGGCACTATGCATTTTCTATTTTGGCTCTGCTAGGAGAACCCGTTGATCAGTTATTGATAATTATTATTGCTGAATGATATATATTTTTACAGGAAAAAACAAAACATTTTTTGACGTCTGGTCTTTTCACACTCTTCACACTGGTTGTCCAACCAGTTTGTTATGGTATATAAAATGAATTTGTTCATTGATATATGGGGCAAATATTACCTGACCAATATATCCTTAATTGCAGAAAAAAAGAAATCTTACTGAAATCAGTATGTTAATATGATTACAGCTGGAATGACTGAAGGTTGTTCTCGTAATTTTTGCTGGCTTTGAATTTGTGCTGCAATGGTTTTCCAGCATTTTGGATTGCTACATCTTTATGGCTATTTAGCAGATCATCTCGAAGTGCTATCTGTAAGCAGGCCTTTGTGTAATGTTTATGTCTGCAATATTGGGCAAAGGCATTTGTACTAGCTTACAGTAGGGCACATTTCCATGTGCTGTTACACAGCTTACAGTATCTTGTTCCAATCCTGTACTGTCCATCTGGAACTGTACTTTTAACATTTCTTGCTAAAAATAATGTAGCAATTAAGAGAACGCCCTTATGCCCTGATTTACTTTATCGTCACTGCAAGGTGCTTCGTATATATGGAAGCAATAGATTAAGCCGCATTTAATTACTTGAATGTTTACATGATTATTAGATAAACCAAGAAAACGTGTATTACAAATGGCCACAAAATCAAAATGGTTTATACTAATTATCTCTAAATGGTCTGCCGAATCCCATATTTAAACATCTTATGCATTGTTTCAAAAAACTTTTGTAGCGACCGTGAAAAAGCTTCATGATTTTTCAGAAGTAACTTAGCAATTGAAGACACCAAAGGGTCTCAACATTCTTCAAACTGCTCAGTCGATAATGACTGAAAATGTCCCTTTGACACATTTGACAGGTAATATAACATCTGAAACAAGCAATGTCAAGAGGAGCTCATCTGCCTAAATTGAAATTGAAAATAATAATAACAATAACAATAACAACAATACTAACAACAACAATAATAATAATAATCATAATAATGATAATAATAATAATAATAATATGCATAAATGATAAAAGCACTTTAGTAGTTCACTTTCTTAATGGAGCCAACAATATTTTTTCAAAGTCCTGGAAAACCACTGATCTTCAAACTAAAAAATTTCTACTGTTGATGCAAAATAAATCCTTCAAATATATCCTTTTTGTAAATCTTTACTCATTAAGTTGGTAACCATGACTATGATTCAATTGAATAAATAGTATATCATTAGGATACGTAGGTTTTTTTGATGCCCTCATCTCATCGACTCACACATTAACTGATTTAGTCAGAGATATTTCTTACTTTTGGAAGGCACACGCAGGTTGGACATGACAACTAGCATCGAATCAGCCTGGACCCTGAGGACATAGCTGGTCACATTTTCATAATCCAGCGCACTCGTAGTGGAGATCACGCCTGTTATGTTGTTTACATGAAAATGACCTGGAAACAAACAAAATCACTGCATATGAATCAAACAAAACACATAAAAAACAGACATTGGCAAAACTTGGTGAAGGGAAAGAAGATTGTACAATGGGTGTCAGGACTGGTTTATAGAGGAAGACAAACTAAAGATTAAAAAGCATACTGCACTCTCATCAAAGCTTCTTTATATGGTTTGTCAAAGTTTGCTATCAATAATGAAATCATTAATACTAACAGTGCTTTAGAAAAAAACAAAAAAAGAGAGAATCTGTCTGCATAATATATATACTTCACTTGGCAGAGGTTAAGGGAGACAGCTATTACAAAATAAAATTCCTCATGCTGGTTTTGTGAGGGAACTTTAGTGCCAATTCACTCTCTTCTATGTAATGTGTGGTACATACCAAAATCATTTCCAGCAACAATGGAGTAGAAGATGGTTTGGTTGATGGCGGCAGCTAGTATGGTCCCTACTGATGTGCCAGTTGGAGCCAGCTCACTAACTAGGGGAAACCTAGAAAGACAGTAATCAATAAATCATATGAAAAACAGCTGTCAGTGAGATGGTGGCAGCATACAATCACAAATAAAAAGCTGTTGTGGATGTAAAAAAGGATTTCCATTACAGAATCTTCCCTGTATTGTTTCGTAAAAATTGGCAGATTTATAAAAAGAGACGAAGCATCAATTTCTTAGACAGTTGTGCGAAGTAATACAACCATTTACATATTGATTCAAAACATCTTGAAACGATGATGCCAGAGGCTCATTGTTTACCCAAGAGTGCGATTAAATGGTTTTACTTGTGCCTATACTGTATGTGCTTTTTTTCTCATCCATGTTTTTTTTCTTCTTGCTTTCTTCCCCAAGAATCAATTTCTTTAAGTACAACCTTTACATCTAATTTAAAGTATTTTTATACTAATCATTTTAAATTGAGTAAAGTAACAAGATAACAATACATCAGGTGTAAAGATTGTACTTTGTAAATGAGAAAGTGAAAAATTTGTTGTTCATGAAAAATAAAAACTTTCAGAATAAATGACTTATGCAGTTACAATTCACAACAGTTTGGACTGATGCCATGTCTCCTCCATGTTTTCTTTAATGTCTTAAAAGAGAGGATACACATACTCGGATGATTCTTTACAGATCAGGTGCATCAGGGAGCAGAAATGCTGATGTTGCGTTTGAACGTGTCGGACAAGGATGCGCATATCTATGCGACAAAACTTTCAACAATGTCTCAGGAGTTGGTTAACGACCTCAAGAATATGTCTGATGAGTAAAGTTTTAACGATGGGTCATTCCCTGCTGGGTGGCCGGTCTCAGCTGCGACTTCTCTGGGGCAAGGCGAGCCAACGGTGTTCATTAAAAGCTTTAGTTCTTTTAAACCACTCATCGAGAAGGGAGACTGGCAAATACCCTCCACAGTATTTAACTTTTAAATCATCTAGCTTTCTGAGAATTTTGAGGATATTAGATTAAGAGGACTGAGGATATTGTAGGGAAAAGGATACTTAAGCTGTTTTAATCTGTGAAAAATAAAACAATGCTACTAATACGCTTTTTTTAATTTTTCAATTATTTATTTTCCTTTTTTCGGTGGTAGACAGACTCGATTCACAACTAATTAACCAAATTATTCTACTTAGTAAGTTAGTGGAAGTGAGATTACTGTTTTATTAAAAGGCTTTCTGAACAACTTATTGGAAATTCTATTCAACAAGAAAAGGTAAGTGTATGCGTAAGGTCTTGTTACATTTGAAAATAATGTCTGACTTTCAGGCGGGTACATGTATAATCATTTCCAGCAAATAGGCTTGTCAACATTTTACACAGAAATTACAGTTGCCGTTTAGGTGATGACAGGAAACTCAGTCTCGATGATGTTCTGTGAGGACTAATTGAAGTTGATGCTTTGAAACCTTCTTTGGATACTGATTTATGCTTATTTTCCAATCTGGAGATGATGAATGTCCTTATGTATTAAGACATGCATGGGGAAAGTGCTTAGAAAGAGAACAAAAACAGCTCTTTTTCGCTACATTGTGACAAGAACTAGCAGAGCAATACTCTTCATAATACGTAGGAAAGAACTATGGTGCAATTTAAAGGCACTGTTGCTGTTACACGGTATAAGTTGGCAAACCAAAATAAAACCATTAGCTGATAGTGATCACACGCATTCAAAATGTTTTTCAGGGTTCTAATCTCTCATTTTCTCACTTTACACTTCCAAGACATCTGGATTATCAAATGATCAAAACAACAGAAACATGGTTATTTCAAAAGCTTACTTTAGTATTTGTCAACACTGCACAACATGATTCAGCTTTATAAAAGCAATTCTTCATGGTGAAAATAATGTGAAGGATTTAGATGATTCAAAACAGTCTTATCTGATGAAATCTACACATCAAAACAAAATAAGTGACTTTAATCAGCAACTGCAACAAAAAATTAAACCTTTTAAATTGTGAGTGCCAACAACAGTCAGTACAAAGTATTTGATGCTGACTTTAAGATTTAGGTGGAAAAAAACCAAAAAGATTCTTCTTCAAATTGAACAGTGCAGTCTGTCAATCATGGAGCTTAAAGGTGCTGTCTCTGAAGACAATTCATCCTCAAGCACATGGTTATAAAATAATCTGGGGAAATATAAGTCATTCACTTTTTAAAAAAGGTAATATAGGAATTCATATTCCAATATGGCATGGCTGTGGCATTTATGAGCTCACAAAGGATTTCATGAGAAATACAGTGTGAATGTGCTGCTTGGGTGATATGAAGTGACTTTGCTTCTATTTCCCCCTCGGTGCACTAGTGGGCTGTCATTGAGTAATTGTTCTCTCTGTGCAACTAGGGACAGGAGGCAACACCATTCTCCATTGTGAAGAGAACCACTTACCTAATGTGGCCTTCACATACATTAAGTTGATTATGTGATGGGATAAGGAATAGCCAGACAAAAACACAGAGGCAGGCAATTTGGACAATGGGAGCATGAATGATAGCACAACCCAAAGTGTGACTTTTAATGAGTCCTCTAAATGTGGTATTCGTTGCAATGAGGGTTGACAGGATGGTGGCCACTAAATGTATCTGCCAGCCCCTTTCAAGACACTTTAGAGCCTAGAGATGGGGATTTCACTGGACAGATGAGGCTGTTTTCTGCATACACTAACAGCCCATTCCCTGTGAAGAGGCTTTGGTTCACATGAATACTAGTTTTACACACAATCCTTGGCCATGGCTAATGAGTGAAAGCCCAACTGTCTACTGTATCAGTGATTTCTTCCATTACAACAAAAGGTTGCAGTAATTGTAATGCTGACTTGAACCGGTACAAAATGTTAACAGTCTGATATAATGCCAGATTATGCCATTAATTATTAATGGCATTCATTAATTACTCTTTAACAACCATAACTTCAGCTTTAGTAAACAAACTATGAATACAAACACACACAGGCACACAAAAAAACGCCTTTAGAAGGATTATATTGATGAATATGTGAAAATACCAACTGCAACCAATTTTGTTTGCGCTACTTCACCTTAATAATGGACACAGTGGGATAATATATGAGAAGGCAACCTTTACCCACACAGCAGGAAAGTTGCAGGTAGGGGAGAAACTATAGATAATTTCAGGGCAAACACATAAGAGACCTTGACTTGAACAGTTTTCCTGACTTTAAACTTTGTTTTCTCCCTATTAAACCAACCATGAACTAATGTGAAAAATAGTAAGACAGTGCAATGGTTGGATAACGTTGCGAGAAATAAGGATAGAGGGACAGACAGAAGGACACAGCACAGTGGCACAAAGAAAGTTCAATAATGATGCAAACAGCCCGATAGGCACACAGACTTGAAAAGTAATCTGAATTGATTCAAGTGGCTAGTTGGTATACTGAGATTAGACCAGAAATAAACAAGTTATCCATTAAAAAAAGTGGGATGAGGTCCCAGGTATGTTTTAAGCCTTTACACAGACATCCCGAGCTAAGTCTAAAATGAAGGAATGTGATGCCATGACAACATTTTAAAGCCAACAATGAGTTATAAATTGATAAAAGGTATGAATGGCTTTTAAAATATGAAATATGCAGTTACATAAAGCTTTTAACCTTTTTGGCTTTTAAAGACATATATTGACATTTAGATTTTGGTCAGAAACCGATTGTTTCACTGTCATAGAGTTTTTACTGTTCTGCATATTCGCAGACACATTCATGGTCCATTATGCAAAACACTGTACTGAGTTCCACTGAGTCACACAGCATCATTATTATTGTTTTTATTCTCTCTGAGCAAAAACACATCCAATGAGAAAGAGACACTGATGTATAGAAGGTGAATGATGACATGTCTACAGGCAGCTGCAGAAAGTCCTGGTGTCAACATGCACGTGAATGACAGGCCGTCGAGAGGCACAGGCGGCACACAGGTGTCATGAAGCAGTCAGCCCCAGGCCAAAAGGTAGAGTGATGCTCATGAGACAAGGCAGTATAATAAGCCTGATCATGTAAGGGGATACTTTTTGTGGACTGACTCTACCTTACTTCTCCTACCTATCCGTAGACCATCACACTGAGCAAGCAGGATCAACACATTGAGACATAGCAGGAATGATCTGAGTGTTTGGCGTTAGTAAAAAAACACAACATACACACAAACTCCAGGCAAATCTGTTGCAGCTCAGCTCTCACTTCTCCACTGCTGATGGTTCTATTATGAGACACATTTTTGTTCAGTAATTATGAATCAGCCTAATTTGATGAATGTTGGAGTGGATTTGTTTTAACAGTTTGTTAGTTAGTTGTTATCCCACTCTGGTGTTAATTTGTTCCTGCCTGGAAGCACATTTTGGAGAGTGACAAACACAGTCTCCTCTGACTTGAACAAAATGACTCTGGGGAATCAATTCAAACCCTTTCGCTAACACAAGCAGACAAAAGGGTAAACCACTGCTGCGTTTTTGCAGCCGTTATTAAAGCCTAGCCAACATCAACTCTGTCCAGCAGTACAAAGGAGATAGTGTTTTATTCAGAATTGTTTCACAGGTTATTCAACTTCATTTCAATATCTAATTATGACTGATGAGTTTAAAACCTCCATTTGTAAGTTCTTGAAAGAAACTTGTATATATTGAAAGAAAAGCGTCATTGAATACACTACCATTTATGGCCAAAAAAGTATTCGCTCACCTGCCTTGACTGGCATATGAACTTAAGGGACATCCCATTCCTAATCCATAGGGTTCATCATGACATCAGACCACCCTGTACAAAATGTCTAAATGCTGATGATTGGTATTGCTTCAGCAAAAACATTTCAAACAATTCCATGCTCCCAACTTTGTGGGAAATGTTTGGAGCTGGCCCCTTCTTTTTCCAACATGACTGTGCACCAGTGCACATAGCAAGGTCCATAAAGACATGGATGACAGAGTCTGAATGAACTTGACTGCACAGCACAGTGTCCTGACCTCAATCC